>JACXGM010029609.1:0-13611 GCA_016801145.1 Umbra pygmaea
ACACACACACACACACACACACACACACACACACACACACACACACACACACACACACACACACACACACACATTGAATGAAACAGTGGGTGGGCAGGATTACAGCCAATTCCCTCAAAAATATGAACCATTGCAGCTCCGTGTTTGTGGGAGTCTGACAGGGCACAGTCGTGCTTTAGATGGCAGGCATGGTTCTGAGGCAGGCTGGGGCAGCTGCCAACACTGGGCTGGCATGGCTGGTGCTGTAGGGCCTTGGGGCTACCATGGTACAAACTGATATGATGATCAATCATTGGCATCACTGTCTGTGACTGGTAGCACAAAGGATTTTGGGAAACATACCTTGCCAGTCAATCGGCAAGAGGAAAGAACAGTTGACAGTGATTAACCATGAGCAGAATTAAATCAGGGTCTTTAATTTGCTGAAGAATGCAAATATTAAGCCTATACTCTGAGTTTAGAAGTGTGGTATTTCGTGAAAAAAGCTACAGTGTCTGTGATGATTGGATACCCGTACTGTATATGGATTTAATGAAGAAAGAAAACATTGCTTTGAAATTGTTTGTCTTACCAAAACCCGTTCAAAAAAATACACCATCCTATCATTCTTCATCAGCCGTAACGGCTCTAAATTGAGATAAAGGCAAATTACATTTAAACGGAAGATGCTTGTCAAGCTTTTCCAGGTTCCTGTGATAAACAGGTTCTGACGGAGCAGTAAACTGATGTAAAATTGCTGTGTTTTTTAGAGAAGTGCACAGTTCATATGCAAAATGGCTGCCAGAGAAATTCAATTTGGGGATTGATGGAGCTCAGAAGCCGTGCGTCTCACTTCGTCTCCTGGGGGCCAACGGCTCACACGCACGGGGAGAGACGCAGAGCAGCCAACGGGCTGCATGGAACACAGGCGCCAATAGCTGCGGGGGTTTGGGGAATACAGCCAGACACACGCAGGGAGACAGAGAGAGGGAAAGATGATGGAAAGAGTGAGTGGGGATGAACAGATCGAGAGGGAGTGAGAAAGTCCTGAGGAAGAGGGGGCAGTTTCCCTGTCTTCTCTCCCTGCTCTTACAGACCCTGACCCATTGTGATGAGCGTCCACTGCTACACATCGGTGTGACGGAATGGGGAGGCAGCATGTGCAGAGGTACTGTCGATTCCCACACGGAACAGCCTGGAAACCACGCGTGATGGGGTGTCAGCGCAGTGTGTAGTTTGTTGATTTGTAGTCGTCTGACTGTGTGCCTGCGTTATGTGCGTGTCCGCGTGTTTGCCTATAGGTGTTTGGCTGTGCATGTGTGGGACTGGGCGATAGCTAGCCCTGGCATCCCCATCCGGGTTTCTGCCAAGGCATTCACACCTCTGACTGGTGACAGGTTGAAACAGAGCCGTCACAGCAGCATGTGGAGGTGCTAGAGAACACAACAAACAAACCTTGCCTTCAGCCTCTTCCCAGTGTCTAACGCTTTGTCTTATCCAATTACCATTACCAGCAGGAAGCCATTACACAATACCTCTGATTGAAATCGTACATCATTATCTTTCTGCTTGACTGGTGTGGCTCAGAAGTCTACAGCAAGGCAGCTGCAACACCAGGGTAGCGCATTCCTACAGGTTTCAGGAAAAAACAAGTTTCTCTGGATTAAGGCTTCTGTTGTGTTTCTAATATTATTCCAAACAGTTTTGTAATCTGTTTGGAATGTCCCGCATTTATAAACCAGGTGATAGTTGTAGATTTTGTCTAGAATTTTTCATGAAAACAGAACTATTTTCACTTTCAGTGTTCAGCTTTGAAAAGCTGTAGGTTATGCATTTCATGCAATGTTGAAAATCGGAAAAAGATGTTTATATGGGACAATGATTGCATACACTGCGCAGTGCATATTTTCCTATTTGAAGACGAACTGCAATATAGACATTAAGAGTCTACATTTACATTTGAGTCATTTAGTTGATGCTTCTAACCAGAGCAACATGAATTCAGGGAGTCCCTGGAGAAACACAGGGTAACATGCCTTGCTCAAGGACACAACCTCATTTTAGAAACTGATCCGGCAACATTCCAACTACAAGTCTGACTCCCTAACCACTGAGCAATCTGACCCCCACAGTGTTTGTCAATGGGAATGCACTGGTCCATCTGTAATCAAATGTACACATTCTAGGCTGTGCTTTTATATGCAAGAAAGCATTGAAAAATTACTCCATATACATCTTTTATACTGTATATACATTTTTATTTTTAAAATATCAAGAAGTACTGTTTTTACAGTGTTTGCAAGGTGGTCAATTGAAATAGAAAGTAGACCTGTTGCTACGGCTTAAATTCTACAAATAGTACCTTTAAATTATGTTGGGGACTAAGTACAACATTTTATTAGGTGGAGTATTGTGTGACCTTGGTGCCTAACTGAGTGGTGAACAAACAGTAGTTTAGGGGAAGGCTGGTGGTGCCACTATAGGCTGTTCTCATATATGTTAGTGCAATATAGGCACCGCCTTTTTGCATCAATTCAAATTGGCACAAATACCCAAGGAGGTTCCTGTATACAGAACAAACATCTGGGGCCAGGCTAGTTCTAGTGCCTCATTCCTTCTCTATTGTTAGATGCCACAGGTGCAGTCACCAAGGAATAGACAACAGCTGGAATTTTGAAATGTAGGAGGGCAGTGCTACTGGGAGCGGGGGAGGGGCCATCAAAGGACAGGTGCTCCGGGCCATGCCGTGAACTGGTAGAGACCTGCTATACAAGAGCTGCGTCTCAGCCCACTTCTTCCTCTGCCGCAAGGCCGGACAACACAGAACACAAAGATATACAATGTCAATGCCCACATTTATCTCAAAGAGAGCCGTTTCATGGATAAAAGAACTCTTCATGTGCAGCCAACATAATCTCGGCCCAAAGAATAAAGAGCCTCAGCATTAAGTATCTACTGTGTGTTCAGTAGGCGATATCACTTGTAACTGTAAGAGTTCTATTGTGATATTTCCATGTTCAAGAGCTATAGCAAGGGAAAATATGCTTGGCTTTGATAATGCACAGTGTTACAGTGCTCTCATAGAGAGATAGAACCCAAAGGGTTTCCTTATTTTTGGCTCCAGTAGAACTACTGTATTACTGGTTTCTAATAGAACCTTCTGGTTCCAGGTAGAAACAGACCCTACAATAAAAGCAGGTTATACCTGGAACTCAAGTTAGTAATACCTCGCTTCTACAGCCACATCTATAACTACACTATGGAACCATTATTTTGTGTGAAGTACAAAGTCCATTTATACATAACCTGCAAAATAAACTGTAATTAAAGGACAATTCCAGTGCAAAATGAACCTAGGGGTTAATAACACATGGGTAACGAGTCGAAAGTTCTCTGGGATATGTTTTCATGCTAATCGAATGTGCCCAGTTTCAGTACAAACTGATAATTACATTATAACGCTAGTTGTGAGGGCATGGGTGAAGTCACAATTTATACCACTAATAAGGCTCAAAATAGCACCATACTTCCACGGTAGCATAATGAGGGTCCCTACATGCAAACAGAAGCCTTGAAACTTTTTAAGTGTACAGACGGTTTATTAAAAAGATAGTACCGTTCACGTATACAGGTAAGCATCATCTTGGGAAAAAAGAACGTCATGCTACATGAGCTGAAATGTGAGCAAATTGTGTTTGACTTTAGTTTGCATTGCCAGCTGTAAGTCTTGGTCATTGATCTGCATGAATGACCGAAAAACCTCTTGCCATGGAAGATTCCAAGTCACAATTCAGCTCAAGTAGCACGGCGTTCGTGGTTCGACTGGTTGAGTCTGTTTTCTCAAGATGGCTCCTGCCTGTATACGCGAATGGTACTGTCTTTTAAACTATCTTTTTAATAAACCGTCTGTACACTTACAAAGTTCTCAATGCTTTGGTTTGCATGTAGGGACCCTCATTATGCTACCGTGGAATTGTGGTGCTATTCTGAGCCTTGTTAGTGGTATAAAATAACAATTTATTTTTACTTCATCCATGTCCTCACAACTAGCGTTATAAGGTAATTATCAGTTTGCACTAAAACTGGACACATTCGAGAACGGTTGACTCGGTACTCGTGTTAATAACCCCTAGGTTCATTTTGCGTTGGAATTGTCCTTTAAGAAATACATGTAAACCTCAACATTCAATCAACATCAAACTCTGACAATAATGACTGCAGGTTTATGAGTTGAAGATGTATGTGAAAGAAACAGTAGATTATACTAAACGTCTTAGCCAATGCAATAGTGTTGAAAAAATGATGCTGATTTATAATAAGAAACTCTGTGAATTCAATCTTTAAGCACTATTGAAACGTCAAAGTAAAAGTTGTTTATTTATCATATGCATTGAATAACATATATCATCCTATGCAGAGAAATTCTTTTTGACATGGCTCGGCGATTCTATGCAGTGGCTTAAAAACAAGAATTACAACAATATAAGAATTTTAAAATAGTAATGACAATAGTAATAATAATAATAATAATAATAATAATAATAATAATAAAACACTATGAACAGTTGTATTATAGAAAAATACATTTGGTTTAGATGTTTAGGATGTATGTGCAAGAAGAAAAATAAATTAAATATATTTGTTAAGCATGTTCAATTCTTTATATCGATGTGTGTAATACAATTCTTTAAATATTTGGCAAGTTTTTAAATCCTAAACTTAACCATTACAACACATGTGCTGGTACCACTTTATATAATATTTTTTCCCATTTCCTAATCCTAACCTTAACCATTTTTAACACATATATTACATTTCTTCCCATCTCCTAATCCTAACCTTAACCATTACAACGCATGCGCTGGTTGTAAAGAAATGGTGGGTGTGGTCAAACGTGGGAGGAGTCAAACGTTTGACTCCGACCACATTGAGCCCAGCCCCAAAACAAGTACCCTTATACAGCACACTGCATAGATGTTTGACTCCACCCACATTGAGGCACACCCCGAATTGCACACTGCAGTTAGGGGTACTTGAATTTTTATATGTTTCTTCACGTTTTTTTCTTTGTTTTCACAATATGCTTTTTTCCTCCCTTTTCCACAAATTGTGATCCTTCAGATCCAGCTAGCCCAGAGGGCATTTTAAATATTTATTAGTACACATGTTGGGATTTTCTACACCTAAGCACTAAAAACTATGAGGGTGAAGGGGACATGTCAACGACTTAACAATGATTAATAACAACATAACGGGTCCCTGCTGTACTACAGATCTCTGGGTCACTTCAGAGAGCACTTTACTCTCCAATCTGGGGTAGCGCTGAAATAATAAGCCTGTGAAACACTATACTGTAGCATTGTGTGAAAGGGAGAGTTACTTTACCTGCCTTAGGCCATCCCTACTGTTTTGCATGATCCTCAGGGCGTAGTTGGAGCGTTGGCCTTTGCTGTTGAATTCAATGTGGCCTGTTAGACCTTCCAACTCTACCTATCCCAGAGAGAGAGAATGAGAGACATGGGCCTCGTGTTATTAAGAGTGTTCATATGGTCACCCACTGTTGTTTTTGGTGCCAGTAATCAAGTAGAAATTGTATTTGTTTGCTTTCAAACTGTAACCTGCACTGGCGTTTGTTTAACGGAGTAATCCAACACCGCACAAAACAGGCCAATTCGGCACTCTGAGGAGGCTTTCCACAAAACTCCAACGTTTTTAAAAGAAAACATATATGACATCAACGTAGACCTGTCAGTACCAATACAGGGATGTCTGTGGAAGGTTCACTTCCTTACTAAATGAAATCTGATAATAGATATAGGTTTGCTGATGTTATCTACAAGGGAATTGTGCTGACAATCTTGTAGCAACAAAACCACATCATACGACACTGATAAATCAGCATTAAGATTGATACAAGGGTATCAATTAGATGATTATGGGATGACAAAATGATGGTGGTATACCATCTAAATGGCAACAGAAGACTCATTTTCACATTTGCTTTTGCTGAAGCAAAGAAGTCTGAAATCCAATACATGTCAAACTCTGGAGTCCAGCTCACTGACAGGCCATGTATTCCTAATGAGGGGGGACTATCTGCATTACAGGATGACAGGCTGGCTCTGTCTCCGCTGTAGATTACGAATGAAGAAATATGTGCAGGGACCAAGCCAGGTCCCATAGCTACATGAAACAAGAACAACCTGCCATTCCCCTCCAGTCCAGAGTGTGGTGCTCTTACCATCCTCAGGTAGTTCATGAGGCTGGTACCGTGCTCCCAGATCTTGGAGGTCTTGCAGGAGAGCTGGGTGGCGCCCACGTTCTGGCTGCGGTTGAGCTCCTGGACAGCGGCCACCACCGCGTGTACTGCATCAAAAAGCAGCGCTGACGACAGCTTAAGAGACACAAAGAGAAGATGGAGAAAGGAGGAGAGATGTAGATAGAAACGAAGGCGTAATGAAGGGGCAGGATTTGCAGTCACAAACTCTTACAGAGTGATCCGCCGTCCGCCTGGACACTCATCTAAGTGTTAAAACCAGCAGGGCCCAGAGTGCCGTCCATGCAGCAGATATTCCATTAGATCGTTAGGACCCTCTGATGTGCTGACAATGAAAAAAGCCCCCACCACTTTCACCCCTACTAGAGCTGGCAAGTCCTGACCATTCCAATTACCAGATATCCGTCTGAGTCAAGCAGCAAGAAGGCATTGGTCATGCAAACTACAGAAAGAGGACTGTTTTATATACTTGTAAATAGAAAATGCATAGATTATATACAGGAGAGATGGTGTACTGTATGTCAAAATGATGTGTGTATAATAAAGCTATCAGGCTTCGATGTCCCTGATGGGCTGCACATTTCGATACGGCACTACATAGATGATTGCACTAAATAATGCCTTTATTACATGTCATCATTACATGTCATCTTTGCATAAGCAATTGTTGATTAAGACTGCAGTACAGTCAACAAAGGTCTAAAAGGTTTAGGGATTTGAACTCAAACAAAGTCAGTAGAGCCCACCACTGTCATTGGGATTCCAGGAGGAAAAGTCAAGAGAAGAAAGTACCTGATCTAGGGATTACGCACCATATTAACTTTTCACTTCAAAATAAAGGTTTGCCCAATTATTTCACATCTGAAAAAGTCTAAATGAATCGTTAACCATTGCAAAATGAATCTGCAAATAATGTATATAAAGATCGACGTCAAAGAGTATAGGAAATAGGAAAATTCCTCAACATTTTAAAGTTTAAACCTTAAGAGCATTTAAGGTTTAAATTCTGACAAACGGATTTTAAAGTGAAAGTCCTTTTTAGGTAACATGGAGCATTTATAACTTACTTTTAGGCATTTTGCTTATCTTTTCCTTTTGGAATGCAAATTACACTGCAGTGCTGTACAAACCATCTATAAGAATATTTTTCTATGCTCTTTATTTCTTGCTGACAGTAATGCAATCAAATACAACGACTGGCTTATGCAAGGACTGTAATGAAAATGATAAAGTCTATGGGACCATTAAAATCAGTAAAAAGTCACTTTAATGCTAAACCACATGTCTACTTTGGTTGGTACAGCAGCGTCGTTTTGTAACTACACACAGTAAAGTATTCATAATGGATAAGTAAATTATTTTTCCATAATTCCATGCTTTTTACAGTTTTTTCTAACTGTATTTTCATACACTGTTTTGAATTCATGATTATGGATGTGCCTCATTGGAACATTTCCACAGTTGAGTTGGCAAACATAAAACATTTTTCCTCAGGTGCACAGTTAATAATTGGAAAACTACAGTGTAGCGCTTTCAAAGTTTAAGCAAACACACATTATATTTCAATAGCTTAAAAATGTTATGTCATTAAGCTACTGTTATGTAGCTACAGTGGGCTGTCTGTCTTTATTTAGTTTGAACATCCACTGTTTTAACTGAGCACTGTGTGACATACAGTACTGCAGTTGGTTTGTATCATGTTTGAGAAATCTCTGAATCAGTTACAGATGTTTCACACATACGTAATTGGCCAGAAGGAGAGCGAGAAAGCAATGTGTGCAAAACAATACTCTACTATTTAGTGAGAACATGTGCTAAGGGTGAAACAAGATCTGACAAAGAAATGTATTCATGTTTTCTTTCTTTTTGCAAAACCTCTATGTTATACTGGTTATGGTAAAATACGTTTTTTGATAGTCTTTCTGCAATGTTCCTATATTTTTCCTGTTTTTAAAAGATTACAACTCTGTTGGGGCAGTTCCGGACTGCAGGCAGGCCATGCTAGCACCTGCACTCTCTGCTTACGCAACCATGCGCTTGTAATCTGGGCAAAATGTGGTTTGGCATTGTCCTGCTGAAAAATGCAGAGGCGGCCCTGGAAAAGACGACGTCTAAATGGCAGCATATGATGCTCCACAATGTGTACATATCTTTCTGCATTAATTGTGCCCTACGATGTGTGAATATAGTACAGGGTGAAGTTAATTTTCAAATGACTCTTTTTCTTTGTTTGTTAGATTTATTTGTTTGCATTTACCATACTGTCCCAAATTTTTCGGAATTGGGGTTGTAGAATGTGTTGTGGTAATGTTGTTTCTCTTTGATAGAAGTGTATGTAATGTGTAATGTTGTTTCTCTTTGATAGAAGTGTTTATTATTATAAAACCAAATGTTCCCAGTATGAATAGCATATTGAATAACATAGATATGTAGCCTACGGCAACTAAGACCACTCTAACAATGCCTAATAAATGAAGAATAAGTGATGTACATAACTATACATGCTTTATGGTGTATCGTTATTATAAAGTACTAGCCCTATCACTCTAATCACACTGTCTCCATTCTCCCTCACATCTCTCTTCCACGACGATGTCTTAATTTCTCTCATTCTTCTGTAGTCATGTTTTTAAAGGGCTTGTGTATTTATCTCTTCATTCCTCTATCTGATAGACTAAAAAACAACCTGTGATTAATTAGTGAAATCTCATAATTATGAAAGGAAAAAGCAACCTCTGAAACACAGCAGGTATCAAACAGTTAAAACCAGCAGCCATTGATTTAATACAATCTTTCTTGAGGGCTTAATTAAGAAACAAAAATTAAATAAAAACAATTAATGAAATACTTGTCAGTCTGTTTTATATCGGAAAGCACAAGGAACACATAATCTGGTCATTTACACAACTATGCTGAAATGGGTTAAACATAGTTCAGGATCAGATATTGAAGAATCCTGAAAATGTTCCTACCTGTTCTCATGGCGATACGTAGGTTACTGTACATACTGGAAATGTCGGTGCATTACGTAGACTGACTTTCGTATACGGCCATTCAAGTGTGAACTTTTGTAAATATTCAATTGCCGTTCTACCCGAACATTTCCAAGACTGATCGGTTACAATTTCAAGTACTTGGGAAACGTTTGGCATGCTAGGTTATAAAGACTAAAGTTAGGGTAAGGTGAGGTTAAGTTTAGGTTAAGTTAAAATACATATATATATATTTTTTGTAAATATCCAAGACTACGTTTCCATGTTACGTATTGCCATGAGAAGAGCCTGTAATGTTCTACACTACACAACCAGCCACACATTCATTTAAGCCTGTGGCAATTAAAAAAACAGTGAGTAATGAACAACAACTATATTAAAGGAACAGAAAGACTTGACAGCTTTAACAATATTCAAGTTAATCTAATGGCTTGTAATAAAGCAGAGTCTCGCTTGCGACTTTAATATACTGTACTTGTACAGGGGAGAATAACTTGGGTGTAATCACTGGGCTCAGACACTCACAAGGTTTAGTATTTTTACAATTAATTGATTTGATATGTTTCCAAATTCTGCAAGCTAGAGGCTTAAATTAGAAATGTCGAGCTGAAAAACACATGTACCACTGTTAGTTCCCCAGAACAAGATAAAAAACAGCAAGATAATAATTCCTGTAATGCATACACACATTTATAATTAAAAGCATTATAATATTGCATATAGCAATGTAAATAATAGAAACAAACACTCAGTTGTAAGTTTTAGAGCGAAATTAGGAGTTCTCATGGCAATTTGATATACAGTACATATTTCGAACTAGAACAGAACTTTTAGGGAAAGATATAAACTATTAATCCACATCAGATATGATATATTAACAACCAAAAAATGATATATATTATTTATATATCGGACACTGGACTCACCGGTGTGCCAGCAAAGGGGGCGTGGTCACAGTTTTCCTGCCATGAACGGTTGAGGCTGAGGAGGAAATCCTGGAAGAAGGGATGTGTTCTGTTGAAGACGGAAAAGCCCAGAATGTTCACCCGATCACTGGGAACATCATCTAGTCTCAGCAAAGAGAACTCCTACAGAGGGAAGAGTCAGAGGGTCAAAGATACAATACTATTAGTTATTCTACAGTATATGACATGTTTTTGGACATTTCTGACATAAATCATGTTTAGCTGTCTTGACACGTTGAGACATCTAATTGAATATTCAATCAATGTCAGGAAAAAGGGCACATGTTAATTAAACAAGTTTAGCCCCGATTCCATTGATTTACTCAAGGTTTCGTTATTTTAACTGGATTATTCTGGATGACTGAGATTCCGAACACATACAAAATGACTTAATCCCTTTGTTTATGCGTGTGTTTGTGTGTGTTCCTTTGCATGATCATATACATGTGGGGGTGTGCAGAGCCTAGAAAAAATAGTAAAATTTGCTTCGATGGAAAACGTTTAGTTTGAAACACGCAAGTGTTGGGTCCCAGGGGGTTTGAGAGGACGTCAACAGAAGGTTAATGGAGATGTCAGCCCTGTCCCCCCCAGGTGGCACTGCCATCACCAGTCTATAACGCTGACATCGCCTGTCACCTTCCTGGGCCCGAGGGACACATATGATACATATGGGAGGGTAGGAGGACGATAACGAGAGGACAACGACGAGGATGAGGGAAAGTGAGGAGGAAAAGTTCCAAAGCTTCAGACTTCTGTGGAGGACGTTGGAGGACAGAGGCGCTGTGGATCTGTCAGCGGTTGGGCGAGAGCAGGCGTGGGTCCCATCCACAACAAGGAGTGTGGTTGCTGGTGTGAGAGTGGGAAAAGAAAACCTCTGGGAAGTCAAACTTCACCAGACACCCGACAGTGCCTTTCAAATCACGGGCCTTAGGTGAGGCAGCATGTTAGCAGTCTCCTCGGCAACACCAGATCAAAGCACGACTAGACTGCTGCTCTCGCAACAAACAGTACTGTAGAGTAGGAGAAGGTGAGCAGCACACGGCAGAACTAAGGACATGTGTAAGTCAGAGAACCAGAGTGATCCAGAAAGACGGATCCAGAGAGAGATCCAGAGATGAACTGTGTTATGGACGTACGATGTGAGGAGGGATGGAAGACAGATGAAGAAAGATGCCATGAGGGGATGTCAGGAGGAAGAGACAGGCGCTGCCGTAGAGACAACGCCCGCACGTCTGTACACATCCAGTATGTTCCTCTGTTGACTAGCGAGAACAAAAGACAGCCCTGTTGAACTCTCTGAACATCACCAGCTACAGACCGTAATGGAAACTGGCAGCTTTATGTCCACCGTATCTAAAGGATTAAATGGCTTGAATTATTTTAAGTTGCAAAGAATGTCCAACCAAAATGTAACTTCCGCTTATAACTACTCTTTCAAATTGGGAGAGCTGCCCGTGACCGCTGCATTGGGCACAACTCGTTCATGAACACAATTCCATTGAGTGGGGACAGAGCTTTGTGCTTTACTGTGCTCTAGCTGGGTATTTTCTTTGTATCTGATTTAAATGAGGCCCTGTCTTTCTGTGCCAGGTGATAACAAGCAATCTAAAAAACTAAATTCCGTTTATGCTAAGTCGCTGTAGACCAAACAGGGCTGATGTGCAGCCTGCCGATGTTTGATGTTTTCCAGGCATTCTTGGCAGATTGTTTTTGCACTTTCTGTGTAGTCCATTCTGTTCCTTTAGAACTTGAGATACATAGATATTGATGTGTGAAAGAACGCTTGAGTGAAAAGCTTGTCGAGCCCAAAAAAGTTTGAATGAGTATTCAAATAAAGAAGCAGAAAGATTGATTAATTCATGGGAACACTTCTAACATCCCCACACCCGAAACACAGACAGAAATAACTTAAAACATTTAATAAACCTAAATATTTATGAGCTATATATTTAATTATGAATTTAGCAGTATAGAGAACTATGTCAACTATAAAAGCAACTTCATGGCTGGAAATTTTTTTACCCTCATGCTGTTCACGCTATTTTTATTTTATTTTATTAGAATAATAAAATAGTCACTTAACCAGAGGAAATAACGTACACTATTGATTGCATTTAGTACCTACAGTGTTTTACATAACCACACACAGATATCCTCACACACACACCCACACAAACTGGAAGAGTTATTCCCCTACTATACCTTTATTGACTACCATCTGTGCACAGGGTAACACTCCCAACTCCCTCTCTTCCTAGTCCCAGTGTTCCTGGACTAACCCAATGGGACTGGCCCCATAATTACTCTCTAAGTGCACTTTAATAGATCATTAGTAAGGCAGGCCGTGCAAACGAGCTGGTCATTAGGTATGCCCTCCTGGGTGCAGTCAAACACATAAAACGCAAGGTCACCAAATATCCACGGCGGTGTCTGTATAAATCTACATAGCTTGAGCGATGTACACGCTTTTGACGCACAGGCAGACATTGACACAAGCGTATAGGAAATACGCACACAGAACACACTCATGGTTCATACAGAGCAGCACCCGAGATGCCAAGCCGACTGGCCCCGGTGGCCTCCAGGTGTTTCAGCAGCGCGGTTTAGCATTCCAGGAGGGGGCTGGTGAAAGGCTGACAGGCTGGCCATGGGCCCCAGACACAGTCTGTCACCCAGAGATCAATCAGAACCCAGGAGCCGTTTCAACATCATATCTCATTGCTGGAACCTTCTGGATTCTGTCTCTCTGTGTTTTACACACGCACATACGCGCACACGTAGAGTACAGCCTCGCCCCGCTACAAACACAGTAAAGAACAGACATGATAAAAATGTATGATAACATTATCAACTATTTACTTTAAATTCAGCAGCACTCTAGGGACATTTTGAAAAGAGAAGGAAAACTTAGTTCTACATTACAATCAGACATTTTTATTCAAATGAAAAACACATCCATTAAAGCAACTGTACATCTCAGAAGTTCTTACAAATTATGTTTTCAGGAAACTAATTTGAAAACATGAATTATGTTATACAGTGCCTTGCGAAAGTATTCGGTCCCCTTGAACATTTTGACCTTTTGCCACATTTCAGGCTTCAAACGTAAAGATATAAAACTATAATTTTTTGTGAAGAATCAACAACAAGTGGGACACAATCATGAAGTGGAACGAAATTTATTGGATATTTCAAACATTTTTAACAAATAAAAAACGGACAAATTGGGCGAGCAAAATTATTCAGCCCCTTTACTTTCAGTGCAGCAAACTCTCTCCAGAAGTTCAGTGAGGATCTCTGAATGATCCAATGTTGACCTAAATGACTAATGATGATAAATAGAATCCACCTGTGTGTAATCAAGTCTCCGTATAAATGCACCTGCTCTGTGATAGTC
>JACXGM010029610.1:0-13603 GCA_016801145.1 Umbra pygmaea
GATGATTGAATGGTAGTAGACACATTACAAGATGCTGTAAGTATTCTGATGTAATATTGGTTGCTTACAAATTACAATTGCTGGTGTATGACCTGTTCAAATATTGACAAATGTACTACATGTAAGTCGCTTTGAAAAAAGTGTCTGCCAAATGCCCTAAATGTAAATATCAAATGTAAAAGAAAGCAGCTTGTTTTTTTATAATAGCCTACTATATTTAATTTAACCTAAAAACTTTATGAAAGCCACATCTCGCTTGAGCACCTCCCACCAATACTGTTTCTCTCCATCTACAGTACAGTAGCTGCTGCACTAGTTTAGCGTTCACAGTCCCGCTCCCAGTGACAGATGAGTGCCGAAGCAATGTTAACATACAATTACTATGCTCTGTTCTTTTCTCATGCTCAAGCACACGTTCGGGGTGTTTCCATTCAGAAAAAACACTAACAAATGTATTTCTCTTGGTAGAAAAAAGCATACAGGCAAAGCAAAAAATATTAATGTACCTGTAGATGGTGAATAGGCGATCCAGTTTCTGGAAACTTTTGCCCTATTTGCCAGTTGACAGCATAGCTGATTATTAGTAAGGGAGCACACCTTACCACCCAAACCCCCATCACGAGTTGAGGCTAGATATTTGCTCTTTCTATTATCACGACCGATAAGAAAAACACGAGCATCCTCGTCGATTGCTCCCCACAATGTCGGGTCAGACACCTGATTTAAACCGCTGCTGCTACTACCCGTACAGCTAGGTTGTGCTGCGCTGCTAACACTAGCCTCCTCGGGTCCCTGGTTAGCTTGCTCGTCATAATCTACCACACATTCCTCAGCCCGATTCTCCTAATGGGCCTGGATACTTTTGAAGAATGTTTTTATAGATGGAACCTGTCTTAATAAAGACACCTCCCTCTCTTTTATCTTTTTCGTTTGCGTTTAGTACAACCGCTTCTCTCACTAATTTTCTTGACTTACAACGACAGATCCCACAGTCCGATTCTGCGCGGGGTTATGTGAAGGCTGCGCAGTGGCTTGTTATGTCAGTGCTTTCCACACCTGCGCTTGACCAATTATATAATTCTATTTAAATGTATACAAATATCAGAATGTCTTTTCTCTGGTCATTATCTGAAATGTAAATATATGTTTTGCTTTGCTTGGGCCCCAAGTGCGCATGGGCCCCTGGGCCCGTGCCCATAATGCCCATCGGGTAATCCGGGCATGCCAATATCGTGCGCGTGTGGGAATCAATGGATCACTGCATCACTGTCTTTATTGTTTTTATTCACATGAGATTGGATTAGCTACTAAATTATGCACATCAGAGGGAATTTAGAAGTGGGTATACGCAATGCCGACTGAAAAAGTGGGTATACGCCGTATACCTGCGTATACCCTGCACTACACCACTGATCACGCCCATGGTTTAATACTTTGTAGAGCCAACTTTGGCTTTAATTACACCCATAATTCTGTTTGGATATTAGCTTTGTGCACATAAAGTAAGGAATATTTCCCCATTCTTCCTTGCTAGATTGTTTGACTTCATTCAAATTTTGTGGTGAGCTGCGACTGACTGCTGTCTTCAAGTCCATCTGTATATTTTCAATCTGATTTAGGTCAGGGCTCTGACTTGGCCACTCAAGTAAATTAACCTTCATATCCTTAAGTCACTGCATAGTTTTTTTTGGTGGTGTGTTGTCGTGCTGGAAGGTGAACCACCAGCCCGTCTTCAGCTGTCTTGCATAGGGCCACAGGTTTTCCTCAATATTTTGGGTGTACTGACAGCATACATTTTCCTTTCAATCCAGGGTGGAATGTGATAAATGTTAAGGATTTTGACAGGGTATGATGGTTTTCTACAGGCACTGTAAGTCCAATTGTTTAGTTGAAAATCTACCAAAACAAAGTCAGAGAACCCATAGCCAGGCTCGAACCACTGACTGACATGATGTAGACTGCAACGACTTAGCCCACTATGCCATGCGGAACCTCCCTGCAATTAGATGTTTTTCACAAATAACTACATTAGTGCATTGTATTGATTGATCTTACATTAAATGTAGCCTAAAGAAAATGAAGGCTTAAGTGTGTAATAGGTTTCAATTCTGGAATTTACTTTAGATTGTTCACTTTCATTACAGTCCCACATCAATCTCACCAGAAATCTAGGTATTTGTAGGTGTCCACGTATTCAGTTTAGACCCATCCAGTGATTTGCTGTATGCAAGGCAGTTTGTGTATCATTTGACTGGACAAATAAAACCTGGATCACAGTAGGGCTGAAACGATTCATCAAGTTACTCGATTAACTCGATTACAAAAATTCCTCGAGGCAAAAACTCTGCCTCGAAGGCTCGTTAAATTCCTATGACGCACACTATAAGTTACGCGCAGGGATCTAATTATTTCACATGGACCGTTGTTCAATGTTCAGGAAGCACACCATAGCGCGTGATACATTTTGAATTTAGTAGGCGCGATTGCGGAGAATAAAGATGTCCATAAATGGGAGAGAACATCTAAAGTTTGGGATCATTACAAACTTAAAAAGGAAGAGAACACGGTGCAATGTGTCTACTGCAAAGTAGACCTGGCATACCACAACAGTACGACTTCAATGATTCAGGATATGAACCGCGAACATCCACTCCATGTTTCACCAAGCGTCGCAGAAACAAGGTAACGTAGCCTAAGCCTATACATTGATGTTCGCTGATTTCAATCCCATACTGTATTTGTAGTGATGTCGTGATGCGGTTTGACTAGATATGATGTTTAGCTTTGATGTTTTTAAGTAGTAAACGTGTTCACGTTCAATTGCAAGAGATTATAGCCAAAAAAAGAACCCCTTCACACGCGCGCACACACACATTCATGCACCCTCATCTCTCTCACGCGCCAGTCAGACCAATTGCGTGGCAACATATGCTTAAACTTTTATGTAGCCACACAACAATTTCAACATGCATTCATTGTATACCGGGAAGTGATGGAGAAACAAATATCGTATTGCAGTCTTTGCGAGACCGTGTTTGTTTGTCACGTCTGCCAAATGCTTCTCCAGATCCACTCATACTTTTAGGGAAGACATTATAATCAGCTACCAAAGTAATTAAGCATAGAACATCTTCAATTAACAAAAAATACAATACTACAAAACATGCTAATATACTTTAACTAGCCTAAGGAAAAAACAAAATGCTGCTCTTTTTCTATACAAAATGCATATTTGCAATAAAACATTCCCCTTTTCAAAGCTACACTATGTGTAGGTGTCACCACGCATGCAATCAAAGCATCAGTTCGATTTTTCGAATGGATGCTTCTCCTAAAATGCACCGTAATGCAAGTCGAATGCAGCGTTCTATTGAAAATGAATGTATGTATTTCTGCCGTACCAAATTGCAATGAAGCAACTGGTCTGAATGGGCACTCACTCACTCACTTGTGTGGGTAA
This sequence comes from Umbra pygmaea, assembly GCA_016801145.1. Lineage (NCBI taxonomy): Eukaryota > Metazoa > Chordata > Actinopteri > Esociformes > Umbridae > Umbra > Umbra pygmaea. The sequence goes on from JACXGM010029610.1 coordinate 3,461, forward strand.
TTTGCAATAGGTGCAATCCTTTTTTTCTAATGTTGTATTTAAGAAGACAAAACTAATGCCAAATGGCCTTTACTATTTAAGTTTGTAATCATAGTTTTACATGTTGTACATTTTTAACAGTAAGTTGACTTAACTGTATTGTTATATAATTGTTGGCACTGGCACTTATAAACATTAAATGGGTAAAAATTGCAATAAATAGGCTTAGTTTTGTAGCCAAATGTTGGAGTTCGAATAAATACCCTTTTTATTTTTTGGAAATAAAAGCCAAATGCTTGATAATTTTACAGCCACAAAATTTTCATTATGCATTATTTGTTTCCGATTAATCGATCAAGTGCTAGATTAATCGATTACAAAAAGAATCGATAGCTGCAGCCCTAGATCACAGTAATGCCCATTGAGAGAGAACACCATGGAAAGAACACTGGATTCTGCAACAATAGCATGGGTGCTTCACCAAGGGGACTTTATGGGAGAGTGGCAAACAAGCCATTGTTAAATGCTCACATCAAATCTTGGTTAAAGTTTGCCAGAAGGCATATGGGTGACTCTGAGATCAAGTGGAAGAATATTCTATGGTCTGATGAGACAAAAAAGCTAATTTTGGCCTCAAAGCTTTGTATTGTGTTTGGCGCAAGCCTAAAAACACACATCCTTCTTAGAACACCAACCCTACCATGAAGCATAGTGGTGACAGCATCATGCGACAGGGACGCTTCTCTGTTTCAGGGCCTGTATGACACAGAAAAGCTTGAAGAGGATTTATTAGGGATAGGGTTGAAAATCACTGTTCACAATAAATCTTGAGCAATTTTGGAAAGAAGGAAAAAATTGCTTTGTCCAAATGTGCAAAGCTAGTAGAAGAGAATGGACTCATAGCTGTAATTGCTGTCAAAGATGCCTCTACCAATATTGGCTAAAGGGGGTGAATATTCATTCAATTAATTATTTTTGAGAGCCACTGTAGCATTCCACCAGCTAAATAGCTAACAACTATGTTTTAAATCCTATTTATAAGTTAATGTTAATAATATTGTTAGTAGCTGCTAGCGAACATTTATTGAGTTCTCATTGCCTGTTGTTGCCACAGTGCTTACTGAAACGTAACCTTACAGAATGTGGAAATATTATCCATGGGTTAGAACAAGGCCCTAGAGGGTTAAGTTAGGTGGGCATGTCAGTCATCAGTGTGTTTAAATCACAAGCTCCAGGTGGCAAAGCGGGGGGGGGGGGTGCTTGCCTTCTCCAAGGAAACACCCATCATTTGACCCAGCTTGCCCTAGAAAAAACCCTACTGCATAAATGGGTTTCACAAATTGTAAGTGGCTTTGGATTTAACATTTTAGCTAAATGAACTAATTAGCTAGCATGTCTGTCCACTCACAAGGTTACTGACAATAGCCATCATGCTGATGATTGTGGATATTATTGTGTTCCTGTTGATGCCTGCAATTGTGCACCTTTGTTATTCCATAGTGTTTTTATGGACAGGCCATATGCGCACATACATTACATGTGCATGTGTGAAAAACCCTGTTCTCTCTGTGGGAGTGTGAGACTGCTCCCAGCTTGAACAGTGACAGCCAAAGTGCCTGTCTATGTCCCTGCATGCCTGCACATAACCTACCCTTTGCCAGCCACCATGCCAGCTCTAAGCTGGCACAGCAAGAATTAAATAGCCAGAGCTTCTCAAGATTATGGCTGGCTTAAAAGAAGCTTAATCACATCGTATGTGCAGTATAGGGTGAGTAGAAAGGAACAGAGAGAGGGAGGGATTGTATTACTCTTTTAACAGTAATGATGGAGAGACTTCAGAAATAGATCGGAAATTATTTTTGTCAGTTTACAAGCTACAGTTTTATCACTGCATGGCAGGCAGTCTCTATAGGTAGGTATTTCCACAGGAATCTCTAGTTTCTTAGGACCAACTGCAGGATTCCTTAAAATTGAGATGTTTTACTGAAGCCAACATCTGCTACCTTTTTTGTTTTTAGGGCATACTCTGTATAAACATTTCAGTTTTTGCACTGCTAGGGAAGTCATTTATGTAGATGAAGTCTGTGACAACACTGTTCAAGTCAGCCAAAACAGGTTTTGTAAGGCAAACCAGTAGCCACTGGAAGACACACCATCATTGGATTTACAGACATGACCTTCTCTTGTGAACCTTTCTTTACATTGTGCTGCTACTTTGAAATAATGATCTTTGTTTCTATATTAATATGTCTGTGTGAGGTAAGTTAGCTCATTTCCGGTGATATTGGAAAGTTTTATAGGGCAACCTGGTATTCCAGTGCCGATGCAGCAATTGGCTGGCTGGATCCAAGTGAGGCAATTACCCGACCAATGTGATGATTTGTAGTATTGACTGGATCTGTATTTGCCTACATGCAGCACAACCCCTTCCTCTTTAGGAAGAAGCCACATCTGTGACAAATCCATCTCAATTAACCCATGATGACCTGTTAACCTATTTGCCTGAGGTTAATGAAATGTTATAAAGTACTCAAGTATGCCTTTTGTGTACAACTGTAGATTAGTGCTGGGCAATAGGATGATTACACAGTGTCAAAAATTATGTTTTGTTAAAAGTTAACTTGACCTGCATTGCCTTATCTGGCGGTGCAAAAAACTTGCATTGACATGAGCTGTTTAAAATGACAAATAGCCTAATCTGGTGTTTATCTATTTGCTATTGGCCATATAGCCTAATAAAAAAAAACATGTGGTAGGCTTTAGTGAAATGCAAGAGAACAATGAAAATGTATTATAGAATGTGCCAGTACACGAAGCAGCACAAAATTTGCCATATCTTATTTAACAGATTTAACAGATTTGCGCCTTATGATGATTAACAATGTATGTCTGGGCCATAGAGTTCCATTTCAGAAAGTATTTTTGCAAATATGCTATAGCTTAATATTGGGAGAAGGATGGAGACAAAATCACAAAACAAGATTGCAAGATGGACGAAAGTCATAGCGAGTCCTGTGGGGTTTTGTCACAAACAACTTTATTTACAAGAGCTATATAGAAGAATAGTGGCAAGTATAACATACTGCATTTATAATAAAGAAAACAAATGTTTACCTAAGAGCCTAATCAGGTTAACATAACACATGTTAAACTGATTAGGCTCTTATTCATTATTTTAAGTTTGAAAAATGTACAGTATATATAATATTCTACAATTGACTAAGTTTTGTTGTAGCCTACTGGATCTACTGATGATTTGGACTGATACTGAAGAACTGCCAAATAGGCGAGGAAGAGTGAGGAGTCTTCTCCACAACATCATTTAAGAGCAGATTTTTTCCTCTCAGTTCTGGTTTATCAAAATGCAGTTCAAGAGCAAAACAGTCAGAAAGTTAGTAAGGAAGAAAGGCTATATTAAAGGGATACTTCACCCTACAGCTATCTGGAGGTGCTAGTAGCTTCCCCCAGACATTTGTAGAACAGTGAGATATGTTTCACCCATGCCTGGCTAGTGTAAGAGCAAGATTTGAAATTTCGCTGTGTATTTTCACACGCTGACGTCACCATGTGAGTCCAATGGACTTTGGAGATAGGAAAAATGAATGTAGGCATGTATTCTGTCGCAAAAATAAGCATCCCTGTTATACATCCCTGGCTTTCAAACCTACTCCTTAAAGCCTCGGTTGTCCTTGATTTTTTAAGGTATAGCTTGTCTTTCTGTGACATTTCGATCAGCCGTTTTAATGCTAAACAGACGAGGTGGTATGATTTTTTCAGTAGGTATAGAACTACAATGCTGGCTTCCTTATTCCAAGCCCCGCCCACCCGGCACTCTGGATTCTGTGAAACAGTTCGTAATTGAAGTCGCTGGTAACACAATTGCCACTAACCTAGGATTTGCAGATGAGGAATTTTACAACTTGCTTTTACTTTCTGACTGAGTGACATCCAACCATACATGTTTGTGCCCGAGTACACCGAAGAACATTTACAAGAAATGGAGTTTGATATTCAGCTTCAACAAGGCAGCATGTTCTACAGATAAGTTGAAACGCAGTAAAATTCTAATTGCCTAAATGCTTCTGTGGGAATATTTCATCCATGTCTACCGAAGAAAAAAGGACTTGCTTGTAAGGCTTGGACCAAAAATGACTGATGACCGCATATGCGTCACTGAATCACTGAAGTTTTCCAGCACAAATGGAAAGAGACGTAGCAGACAACAGATGAGTAAGTTTATTAAACCTATTTTATGTATCTTGATAATGGAGCACACGTCGTGTCTGTATGGTAATGTTATTGTACTGTATGTGTAGTGTGCCAGCTGTATTTAGTAGCTAGCTGAGTGGGTAAATTACTATACCTTCCTATATATAGGCTACTCTTTCTAGATAAAGAAAATTGATGGGATCGCATTGCTTTTCAGCCGCTTTCGGGCTGTAATGCCGGTTAATTCAGCACGTAGATCCCTTTCGTAATCTTACTACCTAAAATGCAGACTGCATATCCTAACTTTTTATATTGTAAAGTGTGAAAGATTACTCCTTTTTGGGCTTGCTTGTAATTTCTGCAACCAGGTACAGAACACCAAACGGGCATGATGAATAGAAATTAGACTACAATTTCAAAAACAAATATGTATAACTTTCTAGCGTCAAGCTGTACAGACGTGTGCTGCTGTTCTGTATCGGTGTGTTCAAACGGGGACGGGCACTAAATTCGCTTAGAATTCTGGGAGTTGTGGTAACTCAAGTTTAGACAGATACAGAAGCACCCCAGTGGATGCGAAAGGAACTGAAATATACTATCGGCTTTTCTCTGATATATTGAAAAAAACAGACGTGTATATGCCATAAATCATCTATGGTAACGTTTGTAAATGGTATACTATGAAACTGATTTACTGTGGAACACTCCTTTAAGGCAAACAAGAGGCCAGAATAATACATAGATTAACTAAATAATTTATATGACTACTATCATATGGCCTCCACTGTTTCTGCACCTGCCAACTGGATCCTTACCCCATGAGAGATATATTTGTTAACAGATACTGCAACTTTTCAAAGGCCGGTAGAAAACCTTTACTGCAGAGTTTTTTAAACTACAATGGAACTGGTATCTTCTTAGTCTGTAAAACAAATGCCATGTCTATACCAACATCTTTTGCTAGGTCAACCAGAACAAGCAGAAACCTAGTTTGAGTGGCATTGACAAAGCTGCCTTCTTGCTGTCCGGGTGTTGACCAATGGTTCTGTAACCCATTAGACATTAAAAATCCAGCTGCGTACCCCCTCATAAAGGGTCAGCGACAACACACTGTGCGGAGTAATAGGTAATCTTTCCAATACCATGATTAATTATTATAAAAATTGCCAAACCTTTAGCTTGTATTCATGTAAGCGTATATGTAAGTGACATACTGTGTCTGTGTTCTTCCTTGGATGCCAATTATTAGCAATTTGACATTGTGTTGTTATTTATCGAGACACTAGGTGGTGATTATTTTCACAAGTGGGACTGGGCTATTCAGACAAGAATACATCACTAAAATGTATAGGTCAGTTTGAATATTGAAATGCACATTGAACCGCGATTGTTTTCACGTACCCTCGAACATCAAGTATCAAAATGAGCATATCAATTCACAATGTTCATGGTTTTAAGTTTAACAATACTGAACATTCTATGCCGGAGCAGTGTTATCATGTCTAGTACAGCCACTTCTGCTTTGCCACATTTTTAAATTTTCTGAATAATGGTTAATCATTGACACATGAAAATGTAGCTTGAATCTGCTGTAGAATTATTATTTTTTTTCATGTCAATAATCAGCTGTACTTGTCTTATGGTACTTTTTGAATTATAATTTCATAATTTATTTTACATGTTTGTGTAGGAATCTGCATGAATTGTGGTCAATAATGAGTAGGTGGCTCAGTCACAAAGTATTTCAGTTTCATTCACATCTGTCCCCCAGGGTTTAATTTCTCAACTTAAATACAGCGGGTGAAATAAGTGTTGAACACGTCACCATTTTTCTCAGTAAATATATTTCCAAAGGTGCTATTGACATGAAGTTTTCACCAGATGTTTGTAACAACCCAAGTAATCCATACATACAAAGAAACCAAAACAAGTAATGTGAAATGACACAGGGAAAAAGTATTCTTCAAGATGCCTCCTGTACATGACATTTTCACCAGATGTTGGTATCAAAGTTTTCTGACACGGGAATTAAAAGAATAATCAGAAGAGTTGTCCAAGAGCAAAGGACCACTTCTGGAGAGCTTCAAAAAGACCTGCAATTAGCAGGTTCTGTTGTCTCAAAGAAAACAGTAAGTAATGCACTCCACCGCCATGGCCTGTATGCACGCTCACCACGCAAGACTCCATTGCTGAAAAAAAGCATGTTGAAGCTTGTTTAAAGTTTGCTGCACTACATTGGAAAAAGCCAGTGAAATACTGGGAGAATATAGTGTATTCAAATGAGAACAAAATGTAACTGTTTGGATGCCATAATACACACCATGTTTGGAGGAGTAATGGCACTGCACATCACCCTAAAAACGTCATACCAACAGTGAGATTTGGAGGTGGGAACATCATAGTGTGGGCCTGCTTTTCAGCATATGGTACTGGCGAACTTCACATAATTGAAGGAAAGATGAATGTGCAAATTTAGAGAGACCTTCTTGACAAAAATTTGCTGCCATCTACCAGGATGATGATGAAACAAGGGTGGACATTTCAGCAAGACAATGATCCCAAACACACAGCCAAGGAAACTTTCAATTGTTTTCAAAGAAAGAAAATAAACTGCTAGAATGGCCCAGCCAATCACCTGACTTAAATCCCATTGAAAATCTATGGAAAGAGCTAAAGATCAACATTCATAGAAGAGGCCCACGGAACCTTCAAGATTTGAAGACTGTTTGTGTGGAAGAAAGGGCCAAAATCACACCAGAGCAATGCATGTGACTAGTTTCTCCATACAGGAGGCATCTTAAAGAATACTTTTTCCCTGTGTCACTTCACATTATTTGTCTTGGTTTCTTTGTATGTATGGATTACTTGGGTTGTTACCAACGTCTGGTGAAAATATCATGTCAATAGCACCTTTAGAAATATATTGACTGAGAAAGATGGTGATGTGTTCAGTACTTATTTCACCTGCTGTAATTCATCCATGCTCTACTGAAGAGCAAGGAACAGTCATTAATGGGGACTGTAGAACAACAAACCCAAATTCCTGACACTGGTCTCATTCTCTGAAGATAAAGTTAAATCTTCATCATGGATAGCAAGACTAACCACTTAGAAATGCATTTCTCTGGGTCCGCGTGGCGTAGTGTGCTAAGTCGCTGCATTGCAGGACAGTCTGTGTCATGATAGTCAGTGGTTCGAGCCTGACTATGGGTTCTCTGATTAGCCCTGCCCGGGATTTGGGTTAGATAAATTTGATTATCTAACCTGCCATGTCGCTATCCAGTGACTCCTTGTGTTCAGCTCATGCGCCTGTATATTCAATTGCAGAAGTATAGTTGGTGAATGTAATCATCACATGCATGATCTGATTAAAGGATTCTGTATCCACAACATTCCACGGGAGACTGCGGTGTTGCAGATTATGGGTTTAAGTTCTGGTTTGAAACTGGATGCTGGTTAGCTACGGTTAATTCGGTGTTATTTCTTGAGATTTAAGAAATTTTATAGCTACATTATTTGTCAAAGTTTGGAATTTACATTAGAATTGAAATACATTTATATTTATAAAGATAACATGCAATGTACCTATAGCCTGAGAACTAACTAAAATATTACATTTTTTGCTATATCACTGAGGAATTCTGGGAATGCCTGTCTCCTTCAGCAATTGTTAGAAGGTGGAATTTTTACCATGTTAGAAATGGGCATTTTGACCATTTTTGTTTGTGTTCAAAGTATTGTTGACTACGTTGGTTTTGCCTGGTTGTACATGCAGCCACGAACGGCGCATTTGTGACTGCATGTACAACCACGCAAAACTAACAACATCTTTACTTATACAAACAATTTTTATGGTAATTCATAATGACATTGCTGTGGTATTAGCTTAATGTCCATCATTACAATTATTACAAAAACATAAGTTGGTTTAGTGTTCACAACTTTCGTGACTGCTCATCGTTTTATTTTTGTCAGTAATTATCTAGCGAAAACGTTGTTAGCCGTGGGCTGTTTACACTTAGCAGGAAGATGGTCCCATATTGCGTGCAAAGTATCATGGGATGTTGGAATATTGTGGATTGAATGAGCAGTGCGAAACGGATCGTTGGCTGTGCAACATTTGGTTGGATAAACCATGTGCGCACCCCTGGCTATCTCACAGATCTGTCCAAGGCAAAACAGGGTTAGTGGGAATTGGGAAGGGAGGAAAATGAGGGGGAGAAAATAAAGAAACGCATTTATCAAGTACCAAACTATTGAAATAGTGCATGATGGTATAGGATTATAGTCTGTCCCCCAGTGTTAGTTCGAAAGATGAGGTGATTAGGTAGTAATACAGACTTACAGGGAAAGTGTCAAGGTGGTTTTTGGGGTGCTGCAATGGGAACGTTACTGGATAAACATCTACAAACATCATTGAAGCCACAGCAGAGATTTTCTTTGGTTTTCCTTTACATGATTCAATTTTCTTGATAACTACACACCACAGCAATAAAATAGGGCTGTCCCTGTTCTATGCACATCTAATTTAAATATAAATTCCATTTGAAACAATACAGTATAGTAATCGGTCTCATTTGAGGCTAAATAAACTATTTAAAACATAATATAAAGCATCCATATTCCTATAATATAGCCGATAGGACACTGGGTCAGAGAAAGAAGGCCATTTCTGAACAGCTGGTTATATGTAGCCACTCGCTAAAGACAAACCAGGTAGAAAAATGTTCAGAAAGAAGTTATGAAAGGTTTAGCTGATGCCAAGGAAGATATGATTTTGGAAAACGATATATACATTTTTTGTAAAACCAGTCAAAATAATTATTATAAATGCTGCATGGAGAGTTGCCATGCATTTATTATTGCAGCCCTTCATACACTGCTTTTGCTTCATGTGAATAAAGCAATAATATTATGACCACCTGCCTAATATTGTGTAAGTCTTCTTTTTGCTGCCAATCGGTCACAAAAGAGAACAGAAATGCAGCAGTATACCATGTTGTTTCTAACTGGGAATACATATGTTTCTCAAATGTTTGTCAAACATATTTTCTAAATAATTTGAGTGACTGGTAGGTTTCCTGGAAATACAAACATGAATGTTAATCACTGTAATTTAAACAAGTAGTTCTTGCTATCAGACAAGTAAAGGAAAACAGACTAACTTGTCCAAAGGACAAGTGGCCAATAAATTGAATGTCAAGCTGGTAAATTGGATGTCATATGAAGGGTCAAACATGTACGCTCACAGGTCATCCACTTGACTGACTTTTAATAAACATTTTTGTTAGTCACTCAATGTATTCTGTATTTTTCTGTACTTTTTTCCCTCTCGGCCTATCTGAATTCTGTTGTATTGATACAGTGGTCTATAGAAGTTATCGCAAACCAAGACTGTAAAATGCCGGAATGCAGTTGAGGTCTTAAAATATACAGGTACTTCTCAAGAAATTAGCATATTGTGATGAAGTTCATTATTTTCCATAATGTAATGATAAAAATTAAACTTTCATATCTTTTAGATTTATTGCACACCAACTGAAATATTTCAGGTCATTTATTGTTTTAATACTGTTGATTTTGGCATACAGCTCATTAAAAACCCCAAATTCCTATCTCAAAGAATTAGCATATTTCATCTGACCAATAAAAGAAGTGTTTGTAATACAAAAAAAAGAGAAAGTCAACCTTCAAATAATTATGTTCAGTTATGCACTCAATACTTGGTCGGGAATCCTTTTGCAGAAATGACTGCTTCAATGCGGCGTGGCATGGAGGCAATCAGCCTGTGGCACTGCTGAGGTGTGATGGAGGCCCAGGATGCTTCGATAGCGGCCTTAAGCTCATCCAGGGTGTTGGGTCTTGCGTCTCTCAACTTCCTCTTCACAATATCCCACAGATTCTCTATGGGGTTCAGGTCAGGAGAGTTGGCAGGCCAATTGAGCACAGTAATAC
>JACXGM010029611.1:0-13616 GCA_016801145.1 Umbra pygmaea
ATTATGGGGTATGTATATACCAGATTATGGGGTATGTATATACCAGATTATGGGGTATGTATATACCAGATTATGGGGTATGTATATACCAGATTATGGGGTATGTATATACCAGATTATGGGGTATGTATATACCAGATTATGGGGTATGTATATACCAGATTATGGGGTATGTATATACCAGATTTGCACCCAGTTTCAGAGTGATTTGTCTCTTTTTGTTTTTGGTAGATTAGCTCCAGATTTTTCAGGTTAGTTAAACAATGCTTCTGAACCCAAATTGGGGGAACAGGAATCACAGATTCTCTGTCCAATTTGCTCCAATCTTCTTTTAGTTTTAACAATATGCACAATACCTGCTGCTGAGAAACATCCCGACAGCCTGATACTGCCACAACTGTACTTCTGTCTATAGTATATTGGGCAGTGTACGTTTTGTGCACCACAAAGCGCTTTGAGTTTTAGCCCAAAAATCTTCAGACGTGCTCTCAGATGTTACTTTAAGGGCTTCTGTCTTGACATCCTTCCATAAAGGTGTTATGCAGTGCTCTTGACATGGTTGACTGCTGATCACTTACTCCACTACCAGCCGCTGAACTCTGTTTCTATCAGACTCTAACAGCCAGACCTGATTCAACAGTGAGTTTTTAACTGGAAAATGTGAACAGTACTTTATTTATTCACAGGTGGAGTCCATTGTAAGGCAACTATTACATTTAGTCATCATCTGTCTTCTTTAGGGGAAATTCGTAAACTGGGGGCTACCTCAGGAAAAGGATTAAATAATTACAGTATTTAAAGAACATCTCCAAAATGAACCTATGGGTTAATAACACATTGGTACCGAGTCGACTGTTCTCTGGGATATGTTTTCATGCTAATCGAATGTGCCCAGTTTTAGTGCAAACTGATAATTACCTTATAACGCTAGATGTGAGGGCATTAATGAAGTAAAAATAAATCACTATTTTATACCACTAACAAGGCTCAAAATAGCACCACACTTCCACGCTAGCATAATGAGGGTCCCTACATGCAAACCGAAGCATTGAGAAATTTGTAAGTGTACAGACAGTTCATTAAAAAGATTGTTCGCGTATACAGGCAGGCGCCATCTTGCGAAAACAGTCTAAACCAGTTGAACCACAAACCCTGTGCTATGTGAGCTGAACTGTGACTTGGAATCTCCCATGTTGAGAGGTTTTGCGGTCATTCAAGCAGATCAAACTAAAATCAAACACAATTTGCTCACAGTTCAGCTCAAGTAGCACAGCATTCCTTGTTCGACTGGTTGAGTCTGTTTTCCCAAGATGGCGCCTGCCTGTATATCCGAATGGTACTGTCTTTTAAACTATCTTTTTAATATACTTTTTACTTTTTTCATGCACGGGGTGATTATGTTCACTGATTATACTTAAACCACGATTGAATTTACAGGCGCCCGATCTGAACACAAGGAGTCCCTGGAGAGGGACGTGATAGTATAGAAAATCTGACTTATCTAACCCTCATTTTGGACTGCCTCGTGCATGAGGCCCGGGGAAAGTCAGAGAACCCATGGTCAGGCTCGAATCCATGACCATTGTGAGGTAGACTGTCCTGCAATTCAGCGACTTAACCCACTACGCCACACGGACCCCTTAAAATTATTTTAGCAAAAGGGGGTCTGATGTAAGGGGGTCCTGAAATATTTTCTTTGATGCAAGGGGACCTTGCTGGTAGAGAACCAATGCATTAGACCACAGCACTCTGGGGCAAAATATCACCTATTCATTTCAATGGAAAGAAAATTGTTGAAGAGAAGGGGAGGGTGCGCTGGAAGAGTGTATTTTGCCCCTAACAGCTAGGCCCTGTAACCTAGGTAACAGCTAGAAACTGTAGCCTAGGTAACAGTGTATCTCCATGGTTGTTGTTTAACTGGAGATAATAAAGGACTATGAAACCAGCTGAAACAACGAGCCACATCATTGAGGGCTTTCTAATTTACACGTCAGCCATGATTGGCCAAATCTGACCAGCCTATGCTGCTTCCAGAAATAATCATGGCAGTCAATATTGTCCCACCAATCCCAGTGTTTGTAGAGGATAGTGAGATAATGTAGTAATCCCAGCCATATGCCTGGTCTCGTCATTCCTACAGCACAACCGTGATCAGACGACGGATTATGGAGTGCATCTTGCCTGTACTTGGCGTCCTTCACACAACCTCAGAAGCCAATCAACTGACCAACTCTAGTGTTTCCATGGCAATGTGGATGGTAGAGGATGAGTTGTCGTCTTGGATGGATAGTTGGGGGATGGGCTGTCTTCAAGAATAGTAACCAAAGAAAAAGGTAATGAATTAAGGCCACGTTACTTTTGCTTCTTCCTAAGGCATCATCGTTTAACAGATTTCTGAACGAAAAAACAAAAGAAATTGGAAAAGAAATTACTTTACCATTTGTCCTACACAAGCGCTAAGCCTAATGTGTGCTTATTCTGTGCAAAAAAACACACTGGGTACCCATCCTGTGTTATTTTAATAAATATGTTGTTATAACCACGAGAAAAGAAACACAATGGAAAGTATAACTTGTGACTTTCTTTATTCTTCACTTTTTTCTTTATTCTTAACGAACTATATACCTGCTAAACATCAACAACAGCTAAAGTAATACATCCAATCAGCAGAGCAAGCTTGACTAAATTTGAGGCATGCAAATTTACTCACAGAATCCTCTATCTATTGCCTCGGCCCGCTGCCACAAACATCGTGTGCCACTGACAATCTAATTTGCTGAACACAATAGCTGTTCTCCGCCAGCCATCATCACTTTGAAAAAGCAGTTTCCTAAATAGAGTTTTATGTTGGTCTAACAGTAATAATATTTCCAGTAAAATGTTATGAATCACAAATCTACGGAGGTCCGTAAAAGACGTGTAGAAAAAAAAACTTTTACTAATTTTGTCGAGATCGCAAGATATTTTTTTCATTATGATAACATAACAAATGCTGATTTGTCACGATCATGAGATCCTTTTTTCATGATTAGCAAATACTGTAACAACAAAACATAACTTGTCATGATCCTAAGATGATTATCTCATGATCTCAACAAAACAAGAAATATTATTTTTTTTGTGGAGTTCCATAAAAATACACATATATACTGTACAGATGACATGTTTCAATTTCATCAGTCATTTTGAATTCAATTTGGTTGCCCAATATGTACTAACTATTAGCTTGTTCTATGTCTTGGCTGATGAATGCCCTGACTTCTGCCCAGACAGTGGTTTCAATTAAATTGTTGTATTAATTGTGTCTAACACTGTAAAAAGTATGCATTAAAGGTGCTATTTCCAGAATACGAGCCATAACAATGGAAGTCCATTGTCTTTCTAGTCATTCTCTGCCCAGTTTAAACACACTGTAAAAACTGTATGGTTTTCTATTTTTAAAAATCCCCCAAAACAATATGGGATTATGAGTCCCATCAATACGCTCCGTAACACAAAAAAGCATGGCCTAAAATGAGTAAATTATATTAACAACAGACCAAAAAGACTGAAAGAGAAAGTAGTTCTGTTTTCAGTCTGCAAAATTCTACACAGTGAACCTTTGACCATGCATTTAACTGTTTCTACAGTGCATCCAGAAAGTATTCACAGATCTTCATTTTGTTATGTTACACCCTTATTAAGAAATGGATTAAATAAATGATTTCCCTCAAAATTCTAAAAACAATACCCCGTAATGACAATGTGAAAGAATTGTTTGAAATCATAGCAAATTTATTAAAAATATAGAACAAAATGCCCATGTACATAAGTATACACAGCCTCTTTTTATTTTTTGTTGATACACCTTTGGCAGCAATTACAGCCTCAAGTCACTTTGAGTAAGATGCTTCAAGCTTGGCACACCTATTTTTGGGCAGTTTCTCCCATTCTTCTTTGCAGGACCTCAAGCTCCATCAGGTTGGATGGGAAGCGTCGGTGCACAGCCTTTTTCAGATCTCTTCAGAGATGTTCAATCAGGTTCAGATGCCTTTTGGCAAACTCCAGGTGGGCTTTCATGTGCCGTTTACTCATACAGACCTGATTGGTGGAGTGCTGCAGAGATGGTTGTTCTTCTGAAAGGTTCTCCTCTCTCCACTGAGAAACGCTGAAGCTCTGTCAGAGTGACCATCGGGTTCTTGGTCACCCCCCTGACTATGCTCCTTCTCCCCTGATCGCTCAGTTTGGCTGGGCGGCCAGCTCTAGGAAGAGTCCTGGTGCTTCTAAACATCTTCCATTTACGAATGATGGACCTTCAATGCTGCAAATATTTTTCTGTACCCTTCCCCAGATCTGTGCCACAATGATACAATCCTGTCTCAGAGGTCTACAGACAATTTATTGGACTTCATGGCATGGTTTGTGCTCTGAAATGCACTGTTAACTGTGACACACACTGTTAACCTTATATAGACAGGTGTGTGCCTTTTTTAAAATCATCTCAAATCAACTGAATTTACCACAGGTGGACTCCAATCAGGTTGTGGAAACATCTTAAGGATGATCAGTGGAAACAGGATGCACGTGAGCTTGATTGAGTGTCATGGCAAAGGCTGTGAATACTTATGTACTTTTTTCGTTTTTTACTTTTAACTACTTTGCTAAACTTTCATACACACTTCTTTCACATTGTCTTTAGGGGGTATTGTTTGTAGAATTTTGAGGGAAATAATTAATTTAATCCATTTCGGAATAAGAATGTAGCATACCAAAATGAGGAAAAAGTGAAGCACTGTGAATACTTTCCGGATGCACTGTAGATAATGAGCAGGGGCATACATTTAGGGGGAGACAGGTCTAGTCATGACTCCCCCCCACCCTACTTAATATTACAGATAGTCAATTTGACCCCTGTGATAAGAGTGAAAATCCTATTGACCAATGGCCACTGACGCCCCCCCCCGGCAAAATGCAACAAAAACACCAGGTTAGTGCAATTAATGAAAAGGTAGAACAGAAAACCAGCAGGCTCATTCCAGATGAAAGAGAAGAGACTGGTGCTGAAACCGGCAATAGGAAAGTCCCAGCACTGTCAGCTCCCTATCTAAAGACACTGCACACAAATAGTGAAATATGGGCATAACTACATGAGCTGAGCTGGGCAAAAATAACTTTTCAGAGGTAAAGTTAGGTTAGAGAATGTGAGTGGACAAGTGACAGGGAAGGAGCAGAAAAATAGAGGCATGTGGTATTAGATGTGTTGATGAAGCCTAACCCTCCTAAATCCTCCTGGAGCAACACAGCTCCTGCTGGTACCCTCAGACAGAATGGGACACAGGGACAGTGAGGAGATGTTTGTCACGCACGCGTCTCTCCTCTTCACATCAGCCTGATGTGGATCTCTGTAGGAAACAGTTCAACCGGCTGGATCAAATAAGAAAACAACAGTGTTGCCGCTGTCACAGACATCCCCTGGGCTGTGGACAGATCTGCTGCAGTGTGTGAGGGGGATGCCGGAGACCCTGGGGAGGGGCCAGTATGAGGGTGGTAAACTGGGGGGGGGGGGTGATTCCACAGCTCAAGTTAAGATATAAGCACATTGTTCCTATTTAAAGGTCAGGTACAGACATCCCCTGGTTGGTCATGTAGGAAATGGAGAGAGATTGTGTGTACTCGTATTAAGCAATTGTCTGTTTTAATATATAATCAGCATATTTTTAATCAATGTATTAAAGGACAATTCCGGTAGCACAGCGTTCGTGGTTTGACTGGTTGAGTCAGTTTTCTCAAGATGGTGCCTGCCTGTATACACGAACGGTAATGTGTTTTAAACTATTTTATTAATAAACTGTCTGTACACTTACAAAGTTCTCAATGCTTCGGTTTGCATGTAGGGACCCTTATTATGCTACCGTGGAAGTGTGTTGCTTTTTGAGCCTTGTTAGTAGTATAAAATAGCTATTTTTTTTACTTCATCCATGCCCTCACAACTTGCGTTATAAGGTAATTATCAGTTCACACTCAAACTGAGCACATTCGATTAGCACGAAAACATATCCCAGAGAACGGTCGACTCGGTACCCATGTGTTATTAACCCATAGGTTCATTTTGCCCTGGAATTGTCCTTTAAGTGTTTGTTTACATAGGGTCAACATCTACTGTTAAACAATGCTAAACAGACTTAACAGGGTCTATGGAACTCACAGGGTTTGAATCAGTGGCCACACTGGAGGAGACTCCACAGCAATGACACAGCATGTGCATGAATCGTTAGGCAACCCGCAAATTAAAGAGAACATTACTATAAAACAACCCAACCCTGTCACAAAATCACGTATCTTGTGGCAAATCAGAGTCCATCTCTCCTGCAGTCGTTCGCTCTTCCACGCCTGCCCGATCGCTCTCTATAAATAAGTAAGGTGGTGTTTCCAAGGTAACGCCTCCGTAGGGATTTGGCCACCTGAAACTGTGCAGTTGAGAGATGGAGGTTTCCAATGGTAACCACGAAGTGGTGGTCTGGCTAGCATGGCTTATATGAAGATTCCTCTTCAACCAGCTACTATCATTAAGCCTCATCAATCTACATTGTTTCACCAGATTGGCACAAACCTGCTGCATTGCTTGTGTCAGATTGGCATTTCTAATACGACCTTCATGTAAATCCTTTGTGTGTTGCTTGTGTATGTGCATGTGTACATGTACTAGGAAGCGTGTTCTGTGTGTGTGTGTGCGTGTTCATTTTGGATCTCAAAACAGTTGGAAACCCAGGAGTGTGAATTACAGTAGACATCAGGGTTTAGATGTACTTTGGTTCCCTCTAGTGGTCAGAGCAAAGACCAACATGCCAGCAGAGGAAAGGCACACTGACCTAAATAAAGCTAGATGGAATGTTTGCTGGTTAGGGTACAGAAGCATACAGTGTGTGGGTGAATGGATCCAGGCTGCATTCTGCTCGGCCCCCTGCAGGGGGTGTGTGTCTCTGGATGACCTGTTGTTAATGGCAGCAAGCCTGTCAAACAGGGCTGTGACAGTGTTGTGACACGTACCGCTACTCTCCCTGCAGGCGGGAAAAAAACATTCTCACACACAAATGCATAAACGCACAAACATATACACACCGATTTACATACACCCTGCAGCACTGTCAGCTCTAATTAAAATGTATTTTGCCCTAAAACCTTACTAAACCAACCTTACTAAACCAACCTTACTAAACCAACCTTACTAAACCAACCTTACTAAACCAACCTTACTAAACCAACCTTACTAAACCAACCTTACTAAACCAACCTTACCAAACCAACCTTACTAAACCAACCTTACTAAACCAACCTTACTAAACCAACCTTACTAAACCAACCTTACTAAACCAACCTTACTAAACCAACCTTACTAAACCAACCTTACCAAACCAACCTTACCAAACCAACCTTACCAAACCAACCTTACTAAACCAACCTTACTAAACCAACCTTACTAAACCAACCTTACCAAACCAACCTTACCAAACCAACCTTACTAAACCAACCTTACTAAACCAACCCTATTTGAATCTGAATTGAGGAAATAGAGGATTTTCAATCCTGGGTGGGAGTTTTATTTTTTTTATTGCAGGGAAATGTGAAGAACATGTGCAGAATACGATTATAGTGTGGGGGGTGATGATAGGAGTCCCTTACTACTCACTCCATATCTCTCACACACGCACACACGCACGCACACACACGCGCACACGCGCACACGCGCACACGCGCACACGCACACACGCACACACGCACACGCACACACGCACACACGCACACGCACACACACGCACACACCACAATGCTGGCCTTGTTGGAAAAGGTCACAGGTTAACATTACTTGAGGAACAAGAATAGTCTTAGTAAATCTAAATCTTCTTTGAGAATCTGTTCGGTGTCATCATTACAGTTATGACGGCTAAGTCATCAGACAGTCAGGTGTCATCATTAGAGTCATGACGGACACGTCATCAGACAGTCAGGTGTCATCATTAGAGTCATGACGGACACGTCATTAGACAGTCAGGTGTCATCATTACAGTTATGACGGCTAAGTCATCAGACAGTCAGGTGTCATCATTAGAGTTATGACGGCTACGTCATCAGACAGTCAGGTGTCATCATTAGAGTTATGACGGCTACGTCATCAGACAGTCACGTGTCATCATTAGAGTTATGACGGCTACGTCATCAGACAGTCACGTGTCATCATTAGAGTTATGACGGCTACGTCATCAGACAGTCAGGTGTCATCACCTGAGTTATGATGTCATCAGACAGCTGAGTCCTCAGGTGACTGCTAATGTGAATAGGAAGGCTTTCCATCACAAGTCCCCCCGACCCACATACACACACACACACAAACATATATAATGAACATCTCTATATACTTTAATACCACCAATGAACATCAAAGACTAATTATGATTTGTCCATCTACACTAATTATCTCATTTACTACCAATGGCACATTAAAAGCCATCATGAAAAGAACAAAGACACTACAATACAGTGAATAGAACAGGCAATGTGACTGAAAGACCCATGGCTACACTGGCAATGGCTGACTGGTATTGTGATGTGACACATTCCATAAGAATGTAGAACACTCCTGGAGGACCACCAGCCATGCCACAGTTTAGCTGTAGCCCTCAACATTCACCAGGATCACTAATAAAGGACTTGTTCATTAGTAGACAAGTTGAATCAGGGGTGGTAGCTCAAACACAAGGACTGGCTGCTGGTCCTCCAGGAGAGGTTTGGGGACCAGCTGGAAGAAAGGCCTCAGGTGAAGATGCTTTAGGAGAAGAACATAAAGCAGGAAAGGAGGAAGTTGGAGAAGACAGGAGGGACTCCAAATCTGCCGGCTTCACCTTGGTATGATCCCAACATGCTGGGGACCAGGGAAGGAGTAAAAACCATGAGAAGGGTGGAGAGGCCTGCTGGAGAGACCTGCCTGAGCTCTTTCCTCCATTAAGGTTAAACTGACAGCTCTCCAAAATGTGACTATAGTCTAAATTATCCATCTACTGTGAGTCCTTTGCAAGGTTATAATCTGTGGTGTCGAAAATGTGCAGCTGAATGACTGACACAGGATTTTTACTTCAGTTACTCTTCTCTGCCATAAAAAGACAGAGGTTTTACTAAGAAAAATGAAAAACATATTCAGATATGTATACTGTTTAAATAGTAGTTGTTTCTCTTTTGGGGCAGTAGCTACCTTATATCACAGAGGTTCTCCCAAATTACATTCTCAGGAAACTATTTTGAATACATGAATTACATTGTATGCCAACATATTCAGGGTTTTTTTACGTTTCAGCTGCACGTTTTGCTATTAGGCAATATTCGTCCTTATTACGTTGCACCTTCACGTTTAATTTTACCGGTTCATGCGACAACATTCCACACATTCCATAGTGTTCAAAATTATATTTTAGCATTCACAGTTAAGGTTAGCCATGTGGTTACTGAGGTTGAGGTTAGGATTAAGGTTAGGTTAAGGTTAGGATTAAGGTTAGGTTAAGGTTAGGCATGTGGTTACTGAGGTTGAGGTTAGGATTAAGGTTAGGTTAAGGTTAGCCATGTGGTTACTGAGGTTGAGGTTAGGATTAAGGTTAGGTTAAGGTTAGCCATGTGGTTACTGAGGTTGAGGTTAGGATTAAGGTTAGGTTAAGGTTAGGCATGTGGTTACTGAGGTTGAGGTTAGGATTAAGGTTAGGTTAAGGTTAGGCATGTGGTTACTGAGGTTGAGGTTAGGATTAAGGTTAGTGTTAACATTACAAAAAAATATAATGTGCAACATGTCTGCATCAGGCTGGAATGGAGAACAAAACACAAAAGCTTCCATATGGATTTGAACTCGCAAACTCCAGAATGAATGTCGTGGATTTATACGCCCATCCACCGTCCCGACCACCACTAAAATGTACGCTATTTTCGTACTACGTCATGATCTTTAGATGTTCATATTTTACGTTTGGATTTTAAATTGAGTTCCCTACGAACGTAATTGACCCTCTCATATTTTCGTATTTCAAATATTTCAGGTTAGCAAAATTATTCCCCCAGTACATAATTCAATGTAATGCCACTTGGTTGGTGGAAGGTTTCAAACTTCCGGTCAATTACATCTCACATTTTCATAGTAATTTAGAAAATGCTCTTATTCAAAGTGACATACTTTAAGGGACAATCCCCCTTGAAACCACAACAAAAGACAAACATTTCAGAGAAGCTTTCAGGGACCTTTGTTGGTAGTATTGTTCTCCTGTCTACTTGATCTGACAACATGTGTATTAAACATTGATTCTCTTCTAATAATGTTCTTTGTTTGACTGTCGTTAACAGGAGAGACCCAGGGATCGGACACGCAGCATGTGTTTAAGTGGGTGTTTTATTAGCAGAATATCATTTAGAGAGTAGGTGGTGAGGGAGAAATCAAACCTAAACTGCTTTGGTGTGGAAGTTGCGTCATCCCTGTGATGGCCTGATATTGGTAATGATGGTGTGGGTAACCATCACATGAGTCTCATTGCAGAGTAGCTGCAGAGAACTCTGTTTCACCCACACTTTGATGTCATGAAGGCAACTGAACAGAGGAGTAGTGGCGTTGAATGTGTTTGTGTAAACTTGAATCTCTGTGTCAAAAGTGTAATGGATGTGAAACAGCTAGTCGGCAAGTAGCGCAGATAGCATTTCAGTCAGTTACGCCACTCGTTCTGAGTCCATGGCTTTTGTGGGGTCATGGTAACGATGCTTCATGGTGACAGTTATTGCGTTCAGAGGATGACAGGTTGAAGCCTGAGGTGGGGCGTTTGGAGCGAGGTCTGTTACAACAGCAGCACAATAGTGAATGTCTAGCTTTTGTTTCCTCAAGATGTTTTCCAATGTCAGCATATACTGTACGTAGATATAAACTGTAACTCACTGGCCTACTGCACCATGCATGACAGGCGAGAGGCTTGTTACCAACGGAAGTGTGATGCGGACATGCGGTGGTGGTGAGACATGCTGGTGTGCTGTTGTCACACCAACCACAATGTACCTGACCTGTCAGTAGTATAGATATAAAGTATAGGTAAAGTATATAGTATAGAATATAAAGTATAGATGCCAACTCCTGCTTTGGTCTCCAACTTCACAAACACCATTACAGATAGGTGCCACTACACAGCAAAGTCTGCAGTGTTAATTTACACGAAGGGTGTTAAATGGAACACTCTCAGTGTTTATATAGTTCAAATGGAATCCAAATTAAATTAACACTTTGATAGTGTTAATATTTTAACACGATAAGTGTTCAATTTGGAGTGTTAATTTCTAATTTGCATATTTAAAATAAATTAAAATGTGACAGATATCAAACTTAAGTGATTTACAGCTCTTGAACTACGATGACAGTCACTGTTATTTTTTTTACAAATATAAATCCAACTGAAAAGACATCCAACAGTTGAAATACTTCATCACCCACAGCCAGCAGCATTCAATAAAACTGCAATCGTAAAGTACTTCCAAACTGAAGATTAGCGAAACAACATAGACATGATCGCTATTCTCGTCACTAATGTAATACCACTTACAGTTTGTATTAGATTTGAAAAGTAAAAATTGTTATTATTTGATAATAATACAATCAATTCCTCTCCGGGAACCATCACCTTATCATGGTGGAGAGGTTTGTGTGTCCCTATGAACCTGAGGGCTGTGTTGTCTGGAGTTTTGTGCTCCTGGTAGGGTCTCCCATGGCATATTGGTCTCAGGTGAGGGGCCAGACAAAGAATGGTTCACCAATACTCCAAAGAAGAAGCGAGGAAGAGGAAGAGAGACCCTGCCCGGAGGAAGCCCGGGGCCCCCGTCTGGAGCCAGGCCTGGATGGAGGGCCCGTCAGTGAGCGCCTGGTGGCCGGGTTTGCCACAGAGCCCGGCCAGGCACAGCCCGAAGAAGCAACGTAGCACCTCCCTCTCCATCCCATGGGCCCACCACCTGTGGGAGGAACCGCAGGGGTCGGGTGCGCTGCCAAATGGGTGGTAGTTAACGTCAGGGAGCTCGACGGACCAGACCTGGGCAGCAGAGGCTGGCTCTGGGGACGTGGAACGTCACCTCTCTGGGGGGGAAGGAGCCGGAACTGGTGCAGGAGGTGGAGCGCTACCAATTAGATCTGATGGGGCTTACCTCTATGCACAGTCTCGGTTCTGGAACCATTCTCCTGGATAGGGGTTGGACTCTTTTCTTCTCAGGAGTTGTCCAGGGTGTGAGGCGCCGGGCGGGTGTGGGGATACTCACAAGCCCCCGGCTGAGCGCCGCTACGTTGGAGTTTACCCCGGGTCACCTCCCTGCGCCTGCGGGTTGCTGGGGGGAAAACTCTGACTGTTGTTTGTGCATATGCACCAAACAGGAGTTCAGAGTATTCGGCCTTCTTTGACCTTGAATGGAGTCCTGTATGGTGCTCCAGTTGGGGATTCCATAGTTCTGCTGGGGGACTTCAACGCGCACGTGGGCAATGATGGAGACACATGGAGAGGCGTGATTGGGAAGAATGGCCTCCCTGATCTAAACCTGAGTGGTTGTTCATTGTTGGACTTCTGTGCTAGTCATGGATTGTCTATAACGAACACCATGTTCGAACATAGGGATGCTCATAAGTGTACTTGGTACCAGAGCACCCTAGGCCAAAGGTCAATGATCGATTTTATAATAATTTCATCTGATCTGAAGCCGTATGTTTTGGACACTCGGGTGAAGAGAGGGGCGGAGCTGTCAACTGATCACCATCTGGTGGTGAGTTGGGTCAGGGAGTGGGGGAAGACCTGGACAGACCTGGACAGACCTGGTAAACCCAAACTGGTAGTGCAGGTGAATTGGGAACATCTGGAGGAGGCCCCTGTCCAACAGACTTTCAACTCACGCTTCCAGCTGAGCTTTTCGTGCATCCCTGTGGAGGTTGGGGGCATTGAACCCGAGTGGACAATGTTCAAAACCTCTATTGCTGAAGCTACGGTGAGGAGCTGTGGTCTTAGGGTCTTGGGTGCCTCAAGGGGCAGTAACCCACAGACACCGTGGTTAACACCGGTGGTCAGGGAAGCTGTCCGACTGAAGAAGGAGTCATTCCGGGATATGTTATCCCGGGGGACTCCAGAAGCAGTTGCAGGGTACCGAAGGGCCCAAAGGGGCAGCGGGTGTGGGAAAAGTTTGGAGAAGACATGGAGAAGGTCTTTCGGTCGGCACCAAAGTGCTTCTGGAAAACCGTCCGCCACCTCAGAAGGGGGAGGCGGGGAACTATCCAAGCTGTATACAGTAAGGGTGGGACTCTGTTGACCTCAACTGAGGAGGTAACAGGGCGGTGGAAGGAGCACTTTGAGGAACTCCTGAATCCTACTTCTATGCCCTCTATATTAGAGGCAGAGCTAGCGGATGATGGGGGATTGTCGTCAATTTCCCTGGTGGAAGTCACTGAGGTAGTCAAACAACTCCACAGTGGCAAAGCCCCAGGGATTGATGAGATCCGTCCAGAAATGCTGAAAGCTCTGGGTGTGGAGGGGCTGTCTTGGTTGACACGCCTCTTCAACATTGCATGGAAGTCTGGGACAATGCCAAAGGAGTGGCAGACT
>JACXGM010029613.1:0-13487 GCA_016801145.1 Umbra pygmaea
TATGCACAGCTCCACTACTTCCTGAACTTAAGGCAGCTCATTTGTTTCCTGTTTTACATTATTGGACAAACTGATTAATCCACCTGTGTTTGACCATTGTGACACACGTGGATTAATCAGTTTCTCCAATAATGTAAGACAGGAAACAAAGGAGCTGCCTTAAGTTCAGGAAATAGTGGAGCTGTGCATATAGCCTATTTCTACATGCTATTCTGTTCGATGCTGCGCTATTGCTTCACTGCCATCTTCTGATCTAATTCTGTATTACATTTAGATTATATATTTAAAATTTGAAGCTGTACTACATGTACGTTCCATTCATTTGTTTTGTCTTTAATAATTTTACGTAGATTTGTTAAAAAATATATATATACTGTACATGTTTTTACTGAACATCGGAATAATACAGGGACAATACAACCACTTTCTGAAAATACACATTATTATTTTGTCCATAATATGCATTTGTTGCTAGTTAGATATTGTGAAATGTCGATTTCACAATCTGTATTTTGTATTTTTTTTCTTTTTTTTCTTCAACCCCTGGATTGAATATGCTAGTTCCTAACGTTTATCGTACTAAAACCTAGTTTTGTGCATTTTTGTGTACTTTTCAAAAGTTATATAGTGCAGGTTTAAAGTATTAAACACGAACATTAAAAAAGTTGTTATTTTCATGAATTGCATTTCATTTAGGATATTTGTTTTTATCTTTCTGACTCTTTTCACCAATGTAAGAGTGAATATTTTAGTTTTTGTTATTATTACCCTTATTATTATAAAATTAATATTTAAAAAAAATTATTTTATAGATATAATCTTCTGTACTATCTACTGTGTCAGCATGACACGATTTAACTTGTAAGGATGAAATGTTTTTGGATGCACTGCATGCCGGGATATATAGCCCGTGTTGACACAAAATGGTCGAGTATGTTTTGTGACCCGGGAGTTTAGCAGGCCTAAAACTAAACTTTTATTAAGATTTACAGCACCCGAAACACCCTTTCGAATACTAAATAGTAAGTCCAGAAGCTAGTCTGATAGAAAATACATGAATACAGCATGAAGGCAAGACTGTCGAGGGAAAGCTGATTTGACAGACAGTCCGCCCCTGCATGACAAGGATACCAGTCAGGTCGGTACAACAGTAGCTAGCTAGCTAACACCAGGGATATTATTGGACTGATTTACATTCAATCTGTTCACTAGGGGCGGGGTGTGATTTCATTAACAACATGTACAGTATTTCTAGAGATTGTTCAAATATAACTACACATTTCTAGCGTTTTGTACTTTATAACAGTTATCAGCCTGCTGTTTATGACATCGCCACTTTGACATATCTTGGTTTTCACTTTGCTCTCTTTGAACTTTGTGTCACCGTCTTTCTGTTTTTGCTGCGGTGGTGACGGTTCAGCGCACGTGAAGTGTAAACTAGTCTGTCTGATGCGCTCGTGTGTGATTGGCATCATAATTGCATCACTGAATCCCGGACTGAATCAATAGCCAGCTGGTTCTGACATGTTATTGGTAGCAACACATGTAACGAGCTTGTTGACACCGGAGCCTGTAGACAGCAGTAGCCATATTCCGAGTGACTAAGCAAGATACTATGTTGAAAGCAGCAAGTACTTAGGACAGTTTAACGCCTACTGTAAACCTTATGTTGGTCTTTTTTGTTAGTTACTTTTATACTCAAAAAG
Source organism: Umbra pygmaea (assembly GCA_016801145.1). NCBI lineage: Eukaryota > Metazoa > Chordata > Actinopteri > Esociformes > Umbridae > Umbra > Umbra pygmaea. Next base: position 1,707 of record JACXGM010029613.1, read on the forward strand.
AGTTGGCCTACTTTTGCAGTTTGTCTTTACATTCCCTCATAGAAACCCCATGAAGATGAATATCAACGGTTAGTTTGCGAACTTCCTTCCATTTTGCCCATTTCAGCTCATCGTTACCTACATCCCTGAGGACTGAAAATCAAGCCGAATGTAAGTGTTGATTAAAGCTATGATACTAACACCCGTACAGAGTGATTTCCCACTGACCCAACACATTAAGCAACACATCCTGTGATTCATATTATTATGAATGATCCTACATTTCTTTAATTTTCAACATTATTCATGGCATGGATTAATTAAAAAACTTTGAAGCTAAAGTGTACACATTGCACCAAAATGCATGCAATTGTTTGATTAATTATAATTACATTTAGCATAATTGTTTGTTGTGTTTTGATTGGTTTGATCGCTTTCTTAACACACATGTGTCTTATGTGGTGTCTGATTTTCTTTCTCGATGAACAAGCTTCCCTTTCGTACTAAAGTCTTGTCACTTCCTGTTTGAATGTCTTGTGCAGGAAGAGAGCGGCTGCAAAGCATCTAATTGAGCGCTACTTCCGCCAGTTAACAGAGGGCTGTGGAAATGGGGCCTGCACGAATGAGTTTTGTGCGTCGTGTTTTGGTTTTCAACCGATGGATAACAACACAGCAGCTGTCAGAGCGCTGGACCTCTATAAGATTAATGCCAAACTCTGTGATCCTCACCCCTCCAAGAAAGGGATCTCTGCTGCTTTCCCAGACAACCACAGTGCCAACAACACCCACCCTGCCTTAATGGGCGACCAAGACAGGAGGATGACTGACAAGGATGACCAGTTCACCCCTAGGGAAGACTTCAGAGGTATAAACAAGATGTTAAACAACAGAGTTCCAGAATTGCACAATATTTCCTTTCTTATAGTGCACAAATTTGTAGCGATCGGTCCAGAGCCCTATTGATCCTGTTCTAAAATAATGCAGATCATCCTTGCATGACACTGTTTTTTTCTCCATCACTGGAGAACATTTTACTGCCAAGTTTGTTCATTTCAGAGAGTTTAAAATGTGACTGGATTCTTGAAACTAGCCTTTCAATGGCCATCCAAACTTTTAAGGAGGGCAAAAAAACACAAAACTATTGATATGATTGAAAAGTGTTTTGTAAATACGATAGATACGTTACGTGACTGTTATAACACTAGAAAAATTATAGGAAAACAGACCCGTCCAGAAGTTCCCCATGAACCCTGATTGGCTGCTGTTGCATGTAAAGGTTGCTCATGTTTACTTGTGATCATTGTGGGTACAGAGGTACACTGGGGTAGGTGAAAATGTTCGGATCAAAACATTGTCTGTTCTTTTCCATCAAATGCATTTCCTATGGCAGCATACCAGAGTTGTGTCTGTTGATCTTCATTACAGAGGTGCATTACCTGACAGAAGAAAAGGTGGATGAGATACTGAGTATCTGTGAGGGGAAGCAGGACTACTCCCCCCTGATCCGGGTCATAGGGAGGATCTTCTCCAGTGCGGACGGCCTAGTACAGAGCTTCAGGAAAGACCAGGGACAACACAAGCCCAAGTCCAACACCAAGGAGCAGCGCAAGGCGGACCAGGCTAAGGATGAAGACAAGGATGAGGATGAGAAGGAGAGGACCACAGCCATGGAACAGGAGGATGCAGAGGCTTCTGCGTCCTGTGAAGGTGCAACCGCTGGGACACCGGGCCGACTGGGCCCTGTAGAGGTGTCCGTGGACATTGAAGCTGTGAGGAGAGTATACGCTCGACTCCTCTCCAACGACAAAATTGAAACGGCTTTTCTAAATGCGCTGGTCTACCTGACTCCCCATGTGGAATTGGACCTGACCTATCTGGACGTCTACGACACCAATCCAGACTATCTAAACATCTTCATCATTGTGATGGAGAACAGCAACCTACACAGCCCAGAGTACCTGGAGATGGCCATGCCCTTGTTCTGTAAGTGTATGAGTAAACTCCCTCTGCCTGCCCAAGCCAAGCTGGCAAGACTCTGGTCCCAGTACAGCATAGAGCAGATCCGACGAATGATGGAGACATTCCAACAGCTCATTACCTTCACGGTAAGCTCTAATTTTAGGTTTGGATTCCATTTCATTACTGCTTCTGATCGACCAGACTGAAATATGCTGAAAGCATAGTTATATTCAATTATTTATGTATTATCATTTCTGTTGTTGTTGTGTTTTGATTCCCTAAAGCAGCCCTATTCTACTCTAGCACTCGAAGCCAGTTCTACTCCAATTTTTCATTGCAACACTCTAATCTCTGATTTATTTAAACCTGGTACACCAGGTGGGTGCACTTAATTATAATGTAGACCAGAAAACCAGCAGCCTCCATCCCTCGTAGAGTTAGAGTTGAATACTCCTGCCCTAGAGACTTGATAGGAATCGTTTGAACTCAGGATGTCCACTGTGAAGTTAGATTGAACTTTGTTTTACCTGTGAAGTTTAATTTAACCTTTTTTAGCAAGCAAGTTTAGTTTTTTTGATCAAACAGAAAGCAGAAGACCTCATGTAGGGAAAGACAGATCACATACTGTATAGAATACAGCAAAGTACAACAGGAGGCAGTAAAACCAGCACAGAGAAACACCACTAAACAACATAGACACATTGAATCAGCAGAGTATAAGTATATAGCAGTATTCTCAAATGTTTAGATGTAACACCAATTTAACATTATAATTGATATCATAAGGTGATCAGAAACAAGTATGTTGTGTTATTATTAATATCCCAAGGTGATCAGCAATGAGTATGACAGCGACAACCTGGTGAACGATGATGAAGGTGTGGTGGCTGCCGCCAGGTGTCTCAAGGTATTGTCACACTTGAATGGTTTTACTCTGGTTTTAAACGCTGCAAATCACAGCATGGTTTCCTCTTGTCTGACTGGCAAGGTGTTCATAGAAGTGCTCCCAAGGTGCTGGCCTACTAGCTGTATCTGGTTGTTTTTCCAAGGTGCTGGCCTACTAACTGTATCTGGGTGTTGTTCCAAGGCGCTGGCCTACTAACTGTATCTGGGTGTTGTTCCAAGGCGCTGGCCTACTAACTGTATCTGGGTGTTGCTCCAAGGTGCTGGCCTACTACTAACTGTATCTGGGTGTTGCTCCAAGGTGCTGGCCTACTAACTGTATTCAGGTGTCATTCCAAGTAGCTGGCCTACTAACTGTATTTGGGTGTTGCTTGTAGGCAAAGGAGAAGTCTAGTCTTTCAGTGTAGTTATGGAACTTCTGGACCTGTCAGTCAACAGCGGCTGGTGTAGTCATAGTAATTTTGAAAATCCCATTGTTTTATCGTGTCTTTAGTCTTTTTTTTGTGAATAATTGTAGACTTCTGTAGTTTTACATTTTCTGCCTTGACAGTTATGAGTCTTGCAATTTGTAAATGCACCTTCAGTACACTTTTAGATTTGAATGTGTTTTAAATTGTTTAATTTGCTTTGAAGCTGGTGTTCTATGCCAATGTGCTGGGTGGCGACCTGGATACAGATCACAATGAGGAGGAAGAGCCAGCGTCCGAGTCCAGCGAGCTCACCCTGCAGGAGCTACTGGGGGAAGAGCAGAGGAGCAAGAAGGGCCCCCGGGTTGACCCTCTGGAGAAGGTTAGCAAAGTCACATCCCTGGATAATTTCAGAAGTTTGTTTTAGAAGTAGTAATCAAAAGCTGAACCCTGGCCCAAAAGTAGTTGTCAAGATATTTGTTGTATCATCCAGTATTGTCAAATGCATCACAACCATCTGGGATTGAACTGGGATTTTAAGGGTTAATTACAATCCAATCCAATTAACAGGAGCTAGGCGTCCGGACCCTGGACTGCAGACGACCCCTCATTCCTTTCGAGGAGTTTGTCAATGAGCCGTTGAATGACGTTCTAGAGATGGATAAAGACTTCACGTTCTTCAAGGTGGACTCTGAGAGCAAGTTCTCATTCCAGACCTGCCCCTTCATCCTCAACGCCTGCACCAAGAGCCTCGGCCTGTACTACGATAACCGGATTAGCATGTACAGCGAGCGTAGGATCACAGCGCTCTACAGCCTGGTGCAGGGTCAGCAGCTCAACCCCTACCTCCGCCTCAAAGTACGACGAGACCACGTGATCGATGATGCCCTCGTCAGAGTAAGACACGAACACACAGCTGTTCCTTTAATGTTAGAATTGATGAAGCAAAACCACAGCTTTATTTCACTCCATCATTGGAGTTTAGACTGAGGGATTGCTAAACAGCCTTTAAACCCAGATGGGTTTAGCTCTCTTAAGTATGCAATTGAAATGAAACAGGTGGTTATATTTTGTAATTTGTAATTGTAGTATGTACCCACCTAACCTGATATTTCTGTGTGCTGCAGCTGGAGATGATCGCCATGGAGAACCCGGCAGACCTGAGAAAGCAGCTTTTTGTTGAGTTTGAAGGAGAGCAGGGCGTCGATGAGGGAGGTGTGTCTAAGGAGTTCTTTCAGCTAGTCCTGGAGGAGATGTTCAACCCTGATATTGGTGAGATATTCTAATACCATGCTGTAATGCTGGTAGATCAGGGCTCACCAACGATGGTCCTGGAGAGCTACCACCCTGTAGGTTAACCTTAATCTAGCACACCTGATTCTACTAATTACCAAAGCTGAATGAGGCTGCATTACATGTGGTGGTTGCTCTCCAGGAACAGGGTTGGTGACCCCTGTGGTAGTTAAACTGTCATTTGTTATTACATTGACATGCAGTGTTGCAAAATGAAAAGACCAACCAGGCAAAATCAGGAAATGCAAGATACCTTTAACCAGGATTCCTTTGATTTGGGAACATTTCCAGAAGTTCCAACCATAATTTATAGTGCTGGAAATCCAGAGTTCTTGCGAGAGCACAATTTGAATTTGCTCAGCAAGTTACTCTGGCACCGAGTAATTCTGCTAATTAACTATGCCCTTGTATCCGAGCTGCACCAATCACATTGGTGTATCTGATATAGGCGTGCTAGAGGCTTGTTAAACAGATGACGACACGACAGCTCTGCGACCTCGAAGTCATTAGTAAACATTGTAAGATCGCTATGGATTAACACCAGTTGTTTAAAACGACTTGGGCCACTACAATGAACAAGTTAGACTTGGCTTTTTGTCTAAAAGAGGGACAAAAGACGGGGCTCGAATCGTTCCTTTTTTATAAAAGGACGTTTTTTATGTTTTGCGACCTGATACGGCAAGAGTTTTATCTACCAGTTAGCTCCGCACTAGGGTTAGTGAAAACCCACTGGTGATTGGTCGTAGTGTTATCCAATTGCGTACAGTGAGATTTTCAAATGCACGCTTGGTGTCGCCCCTCGAGTTGAGTCATTTACATTACTCGAACCCAGACCCTTAATCGTTCAGCATTTGGGTCTGGATTTTTCCAGGCTATAGTGCTTGGCGGTATGACCAAAAATGTATATCACAGTATTTTTCAAGATTCTATTGTTTTCACGGTATATGACGGTATTTTAATTTTTTCCATGCATAATCAGGTGTTCCCAGAATTTTCTTCTGGTTGAGAGGAATTATTGCAGTAGATTCATACATTTTTTTGATATTCCAAGTTGTGCTTGCGGATAAGGTGGTGGAGCAAATTGCTCATATCCGATGTTGTGAGTAGGATTTACAGTTGTTGCACCAAATAAAAATAAGACTAGTCATAGCTAAGTCCACCATAAGCAATGCGCGTCCGTGAGATCAGAGTATTACTAGTGATAGTTGCTAGACAGTGTTCTTTCCTTAATCCAAATAGATCAAATGGACGAAGAAAGTTTTAAACGTTCCAATGTTGCCCCCTGGCAACCATTTCATTCCATAAGCCATAAAGTTTAAAAGAAAAGAGAAGCTACCATTAAAATATTTGCATTTCATTGGCTTAAAAACATATTATTTTCATGTAATTATAAATTCCACTAATAATAAATTGATCCCTAAATTCAATGTGCCTGCAAGAGAAATGTAAATAGCTAAACCCGTTTACTAATTGTTCTGAGTTACAAAGCCAAAGAATGTGTGTGTGCTGTGCACTACGGTATGAAAAATACATGGAATTAGCTGCTTTAACCAACTTTAGTTCGGCAAAACAACTAGAATGGTCCTAACTTGAGAAAGACAACAGGAAATATATTCACAATTTAGCATTTTAGGAAGGGCAGTGAAGCGTCAGTCTTAACAAGTATTAATGTTCAATACTGTAGTGATGAAAAACAATGTTTTACGTATTGGGATGGATCGCACAGCTGAAAGTGACTGATTAAGATTTGTTTCTAACGTAGTTAGTACCGTTTTAACAAAAAAAACGTTGGCTATTTCCAGTTATTTGATTGATAATCTATGTAGTTAGCTGCTAACGTAAGTAATGTGCCCTGTATCTTCGATTGAACAAAACGGTCTTTCTCCAAAGAAATTACAGCTAAATCTTAATGCAATCATAGAGTCACAGCCTGCGCCCTGGCTGTGCCTGCTAGCTACTATGCGTAGCTCATTGAGAGCTTACGCCCGGCTGGTGCAACAGGTATAAATATAAAGTCAGACGTAAAGGGCATTTTAGGTCGGACATACAGTTATGACCTATATATATCCAGCTGGTGCAACCGGTCCCTGAGCACTACAGTTTATCCTCACCATGCCTCGCAGTCGCACCATGCGTGTTTAGAAGCGCCACATTGAAAAGGGTCCAAACGGAAACCGTGTCGCGCAGCGTAGCGTTTCGGACGTTATGTATTCAAATACACCGGTATTGCGGTGTATAAAAAAATCATATCATAAAAAAATAAACATAGGTATTCGGTGTGAACCGGTATACCTCCCAGCTATATAATTCATTCATGTTATTTATTCAAAACAAGCTAACTGCCTGTGTTTATGGTTTTATTGTACTGTATTCTCTGTGTGATCTTTTCTCCAGGCATGTTTACATATGATGAATCCACCAAACTGTTCTGGTTCAACCCGTCCTCCCTGGAGAATGAGGCCCAGTTCACACTGATAGGCATCGTTCTGGGCCTAGCCATCTACAACAACTGCATCCTGGATGTTCACTTTCCCATGGTGATTTACAGGAAGCTAATGGGGAAGAAAGGGACATACCTGGACCTGGCCGACTCACACCCGGTACAGTAACCTCCTGACATACACACACGTTACAGTAACCTGCTGACATACACACCCGGTACAGTAACCTGTTGATAAATACAGTTGAAGTCAGAAGTTTACATATACCTTAGCTGAAGACATAGAAACTCAGTTCTTCACAAGTGGTTTGTTTTCACATTAGATTAATTATTATTGCATATGTATTATTGTAAATTAGAGAAACAAGCATGTGGTTAAATGAAACTTGAGTTATAATTTGATGCTAGGCCGTTTTTGGCTACTAACTTTTTTTAGTTTAAATAACATTTGTATGAATAGGTGTGTTTGGTAAGAATAGAAACCATATCATGTTTTTATAGTAATTTATATGAAAATTATTAATTTGGACACTTGGGTACATTTGGGGTCCTCATACAAAATAGCCCTTGGCTGTTGACTCTATCATTCTACAAGTTAAGACATGTTGTCCTCCCCTAGGGGACATGATTAGAAGCATTTTCAGCCTCCTATTTCAATATATGGCTTTTTTGGCCTTTGACACGTGATGTAGAAAAATTAAAACACATAAACATATACATTTTCTTTATTTCATCTTGTCCCATATTCACTGTGTACATTTATTTAGAATAAATGTAACATTTCCAAAAATTCAGTCTTCTCAAAAAATTCAACCATATGTTTCTCCTTACTTCAGGTCCAGTGTAACAAAAGGTTAACTTTGGGTATGTTTTTTAGTCAGATTTTCACAATCAGAGCCTGATCCTTAAAAGGTTACGTTTTGGGGAGCCACAAAAAGTTGGGTGAATTTTGACCCATTCTTCCTGACAGATTTGGTAGACAGCCAATGAGCTATGTCACATGCTTTTTCTGTTCTGCCCATAATATTCTATAGGATTAAGGTCTGGGCTTTGGTGTTCCTGGGTTATTCAAGGTATTCTTGGTGTCATTGTCCTTTTTGAAGACTCCCGTGCTTTACAGTTGGGATGGTGTTCTTCAGCTTGCAAGCCTCCCCTTTTCCCTCCAAACTTAACAATGGTTATTGTGGCCAAACAGTTCCATTTACGTTTCATCAGACCAGAAGACTTTTCTCCAAAAAGTAAGATCTTTGTCCGCCTTTACAGTTGCAATCCATAGTCTGGCTTTTATATGGCGGTTTTGGAGCAGTGTCTTCTTCCTTGCTGAGCGGCCTTTCAGGTCATGTCGATATAGGATTTGATTTACTGTGGATATAGATACTTTTGTACCTGTTTCCTCCAGCATCTTCACAAAGTCCTTTGCTGTTCTTCTGAGATTGATATGAACGTGGTACCTTCAGGCATTCAGAAATTTCTCCCAAGGATGAACCAGACTTGTGGAGGTTGACAATTGTTATACATATAGTTTTAGGTCTTGGCTGATTTCTAATTGATTGTCCCATGATGTCAAGCAAAGGGGCACTAAGTTTAAAGGTAGGAATTGAAATATATCCAGAGGTGCACCTCCAATTTTCTCCAATTTCGTCAATTAGCCTATCAGAAACATCTAAAGCCATGACATTATTTTCTGGAGTTCTTCAAGTTGTTTAACGGCAAAGTTAACTTGGTGTATGTAAGCTTCTGACCCACTGGAATTGTGATATAGTGAACTATAAGTGGAATAATCTGTCTGTAAACAATTGATGGAAAGATTACTTGTGATATGCACCAATTAGATGTCCTACTTGACTTGACAAAACTAGAGTTTGTTAACATGACATCTGTAGAGTCGTTGACAAATTAATTTGAATGACTTCAACTTCAGTGTATATAAATTTCGACTTCAACTGTAACACCGTTACAGTAATCTGGTGATAAACAACACTCACCTGCTAATATACAACACACGCTACAGTAACCTGCCGATATACAACACACGCTACAGTAACCTGCCGATATACAACACACGCTACAGTAACATACTGATCTATAGTGCATCTGGAAAGAATTCACAGTGCTTCACTTTTTCCAAATTTTTTTACAATCTTATTCCAAAATGGATTAAATTATTTCCCTCAAAATTCTACAAACAATACTGCATAATGAGAACGTGAAAGTGTGTTTGAAATCTTGACAAATTTATTAAAAACTACAAACAACAAAGCACATGTACATAAGTATTCACAGCCTCTGCCATGACACTCAAAAGTGAGCTGAGGTGCTTCCTGTTTCCACTGATCATCCTTGAGATGTTTCCACAACCTGACTGGAGTCCACCTGTGGTAAATTCAGTTGATCGGACATTGATTTGGAAAGCCACACACAGGTCTAAATAATGTCCCACAGTTAACAGTGCATGTCAGAGCACAAACCAAGCCATGAAGTCCAAAGAATTGTGTAGACAGGATTGTATCACGGCACAGATCTAGGGAAGGGTACAGAAAAATATCTGCAGCATTGAAGGTCCCAATGAGCACAGTGGCCTCCATATGTAAATGGAAGAAGTTTGGAACCACCAGTACTCTTCCTAGAGCTGGCCGTCTGGCCAAACTGAGCGATCAGGGGAGAAGGGCCTCAGTTAGGTGGCCAAAAACCTGATGGTCAATCTGACAGAGCTCCAGCATTTCTCTGTGGAGAGAGGAGAACCTTCCAGAAGAACAACCATCTCTGCAGCACTCCACCAATCAAGCATGTAGGTAGAGTGGCCAGACGGAAGCCACTCCTCAGTAAAAGGCTCATGAGAGCGTGCCTGGAGTTTGCCAAAAGGCACCTGAATGACGTTCAGACCATGAGAAACAAAGTTCTCTGAACCTGCTCCACAATGCTCTGGACCTCAGACTGAGGGGAAGGTTCATCTTCCAACAGGACAACGAACCTAAGCTCACAGATAACCAAGAAGTGGCTACAGGAAAACTCTGTGAATGTCCTTGAGTGGCCCAGCCAGAGCCCAGACTTGAACCCGATTGAACATATCTGGAGAGATCTGAAAATGTCTGTGCAACGATGCTCCCCATCCAACCTGAGGGAGCTTGCCCAAAAATAGGTGTGCCAAGCTTGTACATGTAGCATCATAGTCAAAATGACCTGAGGCTGTAGTTGCTGCCAAAGCTGCTTCAACAAAGTATTGAGCAGAGGCTGTGAATACTTATGTATATGTGCTTTTTTATTTTTTAATAAATTTGCTAAGATCTCAAACACACTTCTTTCACATTGTCATTATGCGGTATTGTTTGTAGAATTTTGAGTGAAATAATTAATTTAATAAATTTCGGTGTAAGCGTGTAACAACAAACTCTGGAAAAGGTGAAGCGCTGTGAATTCTTTCCGGATGCACTGTATAACACCTGGTATAGTAACCTGCTGATATATAAAACCTGGTACTGTAATCAGCTGGTATAACACTAGGGCTGAAACAACTAATCAATACAAATGATTTGTGGTCTGTCATTGATGCCAGGTTCTCTACCAGAGTCTGAAGGAGCTTCTGGAGTACAAGGGCAATGTGGAGGAAGATATGATGATCACGTTTCAGATCTCCCAGACTGATCTGTTTGGAGACCCCATCACGTATGACTTGAAAGAGCATGGAGACAAGATACCTGTTACTGAGGACAATAGAAAGGTATGATACCTAAACAATAGTAAGCTGTAATTTATTAACAAGCTGAGACGAGAGTCTCTTTTACAATTATGCCCTGTGATACAACAATATAAAACACCAACCAAAAACTAAAAGACAATAAAAGTAAAAGATAAAATTTAATAAAATTGCTACAAAATAAAAGCTTGCATAATAACAACAGGCGACGATACCTGTTACTGAGAACAATATTAGACTAGAGGTCGACAGATTAATTGGCCTGGATGATTAATTAGGACCGATTTTGAGTTTATTCAATAATCAGTAATTGGTGCTTTTGTACACCGATTATGGCAATCACTTTTTTGGGGATACATCTGTTGCACGCTGCAGCATATAAAAGACCTAGGGTAAGTTCCTAGCTAGCATGAAGCTAATTGCTTGAAAGTAACATCATGTTACACATGGTTAATATTAGGGATGGGCATTTAAAATGATTTTACTATTTGAATAGTATCCAATTGTTTTTTTTGTAGATTTTTATTTTTATATGATCCTGCTGTTCCGTTATGTAATTATCCTGAAATGACAAAAGCATACAGTAAACACATGAACCACTGCACATTCTGGAAAAAAATTGACTGTTAAGCTGTTCAATTAATTAAGGGTAAAAGAAAGAAAACACATGCTAGATCAATGTTTTTAACCTGACCAAATACAATGAACTTGAAATAATTCCTTGTTACATCACCGTAACGTCTCTGAAACGAGACCAAAACAAAAGTCACAGGTTTAGAACTTAGTGATCATTTTAAACATGCTACACAGTAGGGCTGCACGATTATGCGTATAGCGATTAGATATGCACTCCAGAGCCCGTTCGCATGGCAACAGTATATAATGCCCGCACGAACTCTGATATTTTATTTCAAAATAATAGCGCTCCTCATTCATTATGATAATCATTGTTTGTTAATTTCATAGAAAGGTAGTGGGTCCATGTTCATGTGTTGCTACAATTAGTCTATTTTGGGTAACAACAGACTCTAGTTAATGATTTTCAAATGTACTCGTGTTTTTGTACATGAGACACTGACAATATAGTCAATCGATTTGTGTACAAC
>JACXGM010029614.1:0-13569 GCA_016801145.1 Umbra pygmaea
TTTTTATCTGTATTTCTTTACTCAGTTAAAATTTGTTATATACTCAGACATTGAGATTAAATTGGTTTTACATACAAACACTCACACATTCATCAGAAATAGACTGATCATATTGGTCAATCGGATCATGCCCAGAGAAAGTAGTTACTACAAGTCTGCACTCGACATGATCAGGCAATCACTATCTAGGGGCGGCAAGGTGGCCTAATTGTTTAGGGCCCATGATTCATTTTTGAAGAAGCCCCCAGAAGAATGGTTCAACACCCCCCCCACACACACACACTACCAAGGTGAAGCCTTTATCATTCTGTTTTTGAGCAAGACAGTTAACCCTAATTGCTCCAAGATTGTTTCTGTAAATAATAATTCTTTCTTAATCAACTTACCATTAAAATGTATTCAAATCATTAAAATATTTGGGAAGGTTAATAAATTGATACTTTTTTTCCAATGAGTATTGTATGGTAAAAAACCTAGACACACAAAAAAGCATATGTAAAAAGCATTTCAATAAATAGTAACGCAGTAACGTAACGTAGTTACTTTCAATAACAAGTAACGCAGAAGGTAACGTAGTTACATTTTGGAGAAGTAACTAAGTAAAGTAACTAGTTACTTTTTACAGTAACGTTCCCCAACACTGCTCTTAGCCATAGCCATATTGGATGTCTATTTGCCACGTATATTTCTACTGCAATGTGATGCTTCACATGATTATGAAACCATTCTATTGTCAATGACTCTACCAATTTTGAAATAAAGATAAATATTTTTGCTAAAATAATTATCATATTATTGATTGACGGACAATTACATTTTAAGTACATTTTAAGTATTGCTATCTGTATCGTTAATTCAAGATAAATATTGCATTTATTCATCCATTCCTATACCTGTGACCAAAAACATGCTACATATGGACAGTACCAAAAAATATAGATGATCTAGAGACTCTAGAGAGTTTGGAAGATTGGATTCCCCATTTATATAGGTTTCTATTTGTTGCCAGGATTTTGTATAATAATTTGAATTTAAATAATTTGAATTGAAATATTTTAAGTTTTGAGTCCGGTGTTGTTTTGCACATTAATTCAAAAGCAATATGCCATGGGATTGGAACATCAAAAAAAATTCCCAGCTATTTTGTAATTTATATGGAACAGCAATCAGTTTATTTTTTTCTTAAATGGAATTGGTATATTTCTTTGTATATGTGTATTTTCTTCAACCACGTGTGGTCTTTGATACATGGTTGACAGACAAGATCTGTCCTTTTCCCTTCTTGCACGTTCTTCTTCCAAGTATATGTTATTGCTGCAGTTAGTTAATTGTATTTCTGTAGGGAGCAGACATCTCCATATGTTTTTGTTAACTGTATTTAAGGCATCACTCCACCAGCTTCATTTATAACATCATTTACAAACATTATTCCTTTTCCAAACATTTTATCAAAGTATACAGGCTTTTTATGAACTAGTATATGAGAGTTTAGCCACAACAATTGTTGTAATTGGTCCCTATAAATTTGGATTAAATTGAAATTGCATCCAACATTCCATGGCTTGTTTAAAAAATAACAACATCTTTAAAATGGTTTCCATTTCAAATATCTGAAAATGGGCAGTTGTCATTTGTAGAAATGGAAAAAGATCCATACTGAACAATAGGTGAAAGTCTTATTAGCTTACTAGAGAACCATTTAGGATTTATATAAATCTTTTGTATAACTGATGCTTTTAACTACTTAGGGAGCACCATACCGACGGCGGTAGGTTTCTGCCCCCTCACCACCCCCAAAAACTTGTTCACAAGTCCAAACAATCACAGTTCACAAGTCCTATTTCTAGGTTATATATACATGTTATATATCTACATAAAGCTTAGACACTCAGGAATGTAGCAAATGTCACCGTTCTACATTAGCTATAACAAAAATAATAATTTCCCCTCATAATGTGAGCTACGTGCCTTGTACACATGTGCCTCAAATTAAATGGAATGTAAAACTAGAAACAAGGCTAACACCGTCATTTATTGGGTTATATATACATGACTTATATGTCCTTAAAGCTTAGAATCTTGGGATTCTAGCAAATATCTCGGTTTTAGTGTAGCTATAAAATTCACAACTTACGACTACTTAATGTCAGCTACGCGTCTTGAAAAAAAACGTTTTTTTTTCACTTCATAGTAAATACATTAAGGAATAAAAACAAAGCTCACGAATGCAATATTTAAGTTATAAATACATGTCCCATATGTCCTTAAAGCATAGAACGTTGGGGTTCTAGCAAATATCTCGGTTTTAAAATAGCTATGAAAACGAGATAATTATTAATCATAATGTGACGTAAACAGCCAGTACCAAAAGCTGTTAGCTGGTTTACTCAACTAGCCATTTTTGTACCTACACCTAAATTGAATGGCTTTGTGGGAAAGAAGGACGGGGGACTCAGGCCCTGTATTGATTACCGCCCATTGAATGAAGTCACCATTAAACACAGATATCCCCTTCCTTTAATACCCGCAGCACTGGAACAAGTTGGACACTCATGAATTTAGACAAAACTGGACCTCCACAGCGCATATAATCTCATCAGAATACGTGCAGGAGATGAATGGAAAACAGCCTTCATTACACACAAAGGACATTATGAGTACTTGGTCATGCCCTATGGTTTAACAAATGCTCCTGACGTTTTCCAATCGTTTATGAAAGAGATATTTCAGGACATGATCGATCGGTTTGTAGTCATTTACATTGACGACATCTTGATCTATTCCAACTCTATGAAGGAACACACAACATGTCAGCAGAGTCCTTCAACGCTTATTGGACCACAACCTCTATGTCAAAGCAGAGAAAAGCATATTTCATGTCACAACGGTTTCTTTCCTTGGTTTCGTGCTCACCCCAGGAGGGGTGCACATGGATGAAGAAAAAGTGACGGCCATGCGTAATTGGCCATTACCCAAAACTGTGAAGGAGCTGCAATGGTTCATTGGCTTTGCCAATTTTTACAGGAGGTTTGTGAAGAACTTCAGCACTGTGGCTTCACATATGCATGCCATGACTAGCCAGAAGGGCACTGCCCTTGTCTGGACAGATGCAGCCAAAACCGCCTTTGAGGACCTGAAAGACAGGTTCACCTCTGCCCCTGTCTTACGGCAACCTGATCCCTCGCTCCCATTTATTGTGGAAGTAGATGCCTCGGATGTAGGAGTGGGAGCAGTGCTGTCTCAGCGAAGTGGTGATCCCCCCCGTATGCATCCCTGTGCCTTCTATTCCTGTAAGCTTTTTCCGTCAGAGCGTAATTATAACATAGGAAACAGGGAACTCCTTGCCATAAAATTGGCACTGGAGGAATGGCGTCATTGCCTGGAGGGGGCGCTACACCCTTTTGTGGTGCTAACAGACCACAAGAACTTGGAGTATCTAAAGAACGCCAAGCGTCTGAATACTCGTCAAGCTAGATGGTCTTTGTTTTTTAATCATTTCAACTTCTCTGTATCCTATCTACCAGGTCCTAAGAACATCAAAGCAGATGCCTTGTCCAGACAGTTTACCATCCCACCATGGACGGGGGTTCTGGAAACCCAGAGAACATCCTGCCTTTAGCATGCCTAGTGGGACCCATCCAGTGGGATATTGATGCGCTCATACAAGATGCTCCAGTCCGACCCAGTCCGACCCAGTCCGACCCAGCACCGCCAGAGACACCCGCAGGTAAAACTTATGTACAAGCCTCTGTACGCCCTCAGTTGATGTCATGGAGCCATACTTACCTAAATTAAAGACAACCAGGCGTCACCAGAGCTATCCAGCTCCTGTCCTACAAGTACTGGTGGTCTTCCTTGAGAGATGACATCACAGACTATGTATTGTCTTGTACAGTATGTGCCAGCTCCAAGGCACCCCGTCAGCTTCCAGCTGGCAAGCTCTTACACTTACCTGTTCCTCAGAGACCCTGGACACACATTTCCATGGATTTCATCACAGACCTAACCGCATCATCTGGATACACTGTCATTTTGGTGATTGTTGACCGTTTTTCTAAAATGTGCCGCTTAATTCCCCTGTCTAATTTGCCTACAGCTCTAGAAATGGCGGAATGCATTTTCCAACAGGTGTTTCGCCTCTACGGGCTATCAGAGGACATTGTATCGGACAGGGGGCCCCAATTTGTGTCCAGATTATGGAGGGCTTTCTGCGATCGCCTTGGTATCTCTGTCAGCCTCTCCTCCGGGTACCACCCGCAATCGAACGGGCAGACTGAGAGGCTCAACCAGGACATCGGGAAATTCCTTCGCCAGCAGTGTGCTACCCATCCCAATGAATGGAGTAGGTACTTACCATTGGGTTGAGTACGCACAGAACTCCTTGATTCACTCTTCTTCCAGACTCAACCCTTTTCAGTGCGTTTTAGGTTTCCAGCCACCTCTGTTTCCCTGGGACACAGAACCCAGTCCTGTTGAGTCTGTTGAAGATTGGTTCAACCGCAGTTCCCAGGTATGGAAAGCTGCCCATTAGCACCTACATCTGGCCTCCGAATGTCAGAAGAAACAGGCAGACCGGAGACGTGTTCCTACCCCTCTTTTTCATCCAGAACAGAGGGTTTGGCTGTCCACCCGGGACCTTTGACTACCTTCTACCTGCAAGAAATTGACACCCAGGTACATTGGTCCATATAAGATTTTGAAAAGGATTAATCCTGTTGTTTACCGCCTGCAGTTGCCACGCCATCTTTGTCTATCTTCATCCTTCCACGTGTCCCTCCTCATGCCTGTGAGGTACAGCCCTCTGCATCCTCCTATGGCTGGGATTCCGCCTCCTCCTGTCGTGGACGTTGTGGGGGACCCAGTATATGTGGTAAAGGAACTCCTGGATTCCCGACGACGGGCTGATGGTCTCCACTACCTTGTTGATTGGGAGGGTTATGGTTCGGAGGAGCGTTCTTGGGTTCCGGCCCGTGACATCCTGGACCCTGCCTTGGTGGCTGACTTCCATAGCCGGCATCCAGATCGCCCCGCTCCGCGGGCTCGGGGTAGGCCTCCCCTTCATCCTCCTAGAGCGTCTGGAGCCACCCGTGGGGGGGGGCTCTCTAAGATCCTCCCGGGCCGGCTCCGTCACATCACTGTTTTCAATGCAAGATCCCGGTATGTCACAAGATTCCAACTCACATGAACCCAGCACCAGACACCGAGCCAGCAGATCACAAAGTCCCCAGTCACATGAACACAGCACTCCCTACAGATCACAATCACCAGAATACTGAACACCTGCACTCCCTTCATCAACACTATATAACCTCACCTGTCCTCTTGCCTCCTTGCGAGGTATTGTTCAGTTTTAAACTGCTAAGCGTTTGGTATTTCTCTCCGGACTAGATTTGTGTTTCTGACTTTTGGACTGCTCGACTACGATCTCTGGATTCTGCCTGCCTGTACTTCTGCTGTTGTTACGGACCCTGCCTGCCCCTGTTTCTGCTTTTTGGATTCTGCCCATCTGATTGTCTACTTTGCAAGTATACCTGTGTACCGAATCCCTCTGCCTGCCTGACTTCTCTGTTCCTTGGATTTGCCCTGTTCTCTGACCTCCCGGATATCGAACCCTCTTGTCTGTCTCCTGGATATTTTCTGCTTACTGGATTCTGTACCTATTAGTCAGTTTTGTTTATTTGTGTATAATCCTGAACTGTTCATTAAAAATCCATAACCATTCCTGGTAGTCTGACTCATTACACATATAGGTCAACATTGATATAACTAGAGTTAATTAAGGTGAGTTTAACACAAATAGATAGGTGCTGTCCTTTCCAGGGAAGCAATCGTTTATCTACTTTAACTAGTTTTCTATAATAATTTTCTTGAATACAACTCAATCTTTCATAAGGTATATGTTTACCCAGTATGTCCATGTCCCCATCAGCCCACTTTGTAATCTACACTGCAATGTAGAATTTGAATCTTTTAGTGCTCTAATACGTAATATAATACACTTACACGTAATTAGATGTTAATCCAGATATGATTGAAAATGTATCTAGATCCTTTAGGAGGCTATTTAGTGATTCCAACTGAGGTTGTAAAAGGAAACATGAGTCATCAGCATACAAAGATACCTTTGTTTGTAAGCCACTGATTTCTAGGCCCTTAATGTTGTTAGTTCTAATTTTATTTGGTAACATTTCAATTACAACATTAAATAGGTAAGCAGAGAGTGGACAGCCCTTCTTAACTCTTCCTGAAATATTTAAATCTTGATATAGCCATTATTTATCATTTTACATCTATGGTTACTATTCATAACTTTAACACATTTTATAAGAGTCTCCAAAATTGAAATATTCCAAGCATTTATATATAAAGTCCAATCGAACATTATCAAAGGCTTTTTCAAAATCAGCTATGAAAACTAGGCCCGATAATAGTTCATAGTGCTTGATTGTTTCTAAAACTTGTCTTATATTGTCTTCAATGTATTGTCCATGCCTGTCTGATTAGGATTAATAATATCCAATAAAACATTTTAAATTCTAAGAGCTATGCATTTGTCTAAAATTTTGGGTTATGTTGGGGGGGATGAAAATTGTAAAAATGTATTTATATATAGCACAAAACAGTACCCTTACTGTTCTTTTTTCTGTTTAAATCTTTATAAATAAAAAATGTACTGTATAAATTATTTCCATAATTTCTTTGGATAGAATTGACTCTTAATATGAATTGCCTTTTTTCAAGGAAGAGTACTGAATTGCATGGCCTCTAAAGGCACATTGAAAGGCATCCCACACAATAAGCGAATCTGCTGTACCTAAATTATTTTATTTATTATCCTCCAGTAAGCTTTGATTAAATTTCCAATAGCCCCGTCCCCATGGAACATCTGTAAGAGAAATATAAATGCCAAATATAGTTGCAAGCAACAATGCGAAGGGGTACTCCGATATGGCAAGTATAGGAAAATAGGCTTCCAATGGTACCAAACATTAGTTTCTAACATGTACGGTTCAGGAAATATGACATTGTGAAATTATCGTGAGTCATTGAACCATTGGGTCGGCCATTTTGTCCGCCATTTTGTATTGTATTTCTTATTGCTTATCACCCTATAGGGATGCTGGTATAAGGAATCTCTATATCGACAGCCAGGTCAATCAAACCTATTGTTGATTTTAAGATGATTTTTATAGGTTTTGGCAAATTTTCACTGTACAGAAAAATCCAAGATGGCAGACTTTATGGGCTCTTGAAGCTATTTTGTTCATTATGAGAAATAAGGCAGGTACAAAAAAATTCTGTAATGTAGGTAAAATGGTGTGGAAATGGCAGCATATTGAAATTCATAAATAAATAAAACATACCCGGACTTGAGACTTGATATCACTGGCTGTGATGAACCCACATGGACAGTTCACCCACTTTTCTTAGCAGTAGAACTCCCTCTTTCAAATGATATTATTCATTACTTTCTATCATGTATGGTTCAGGACATATGACACTTTGATATCATTATTTATCACTGAACCATGTGTCGGCCATTTTGTCAGCCATTTTGTGTTGTATCTCTTAGTCCATATCACCAATAAGGAAGGCATATATGAGACACCTGTATGCCAAAGCGCAAGTTAATCAGACTTTTTGTTGATTTTAAGATAATTTTTATAGTTGCGGTCAAATGGTCATTTTTGGGCAAAAGTGACCAAACTTTGAGAGGCAATATCACAGGCTGTGATGAACCCACATGGACAACCCACACCTTATTCTTTGCAGTCCAACTCCCTCTTTCAATTGTTACCAACCATTACTTTCTATCATGTATGGGTCAGTAGATTTGACATTGTGATGTCATCATGCATCAGTGAACCATTGGGTCGGCCATTTTGTCGGCCATTTTGCATTGTATATGAAACTCCCTCGTTCCATTGCTACCACCCATTGGGTCGTATCAAGTACGGTTCAGGAAATATGACATTGTGTATTCATCATATATCAGTGAACCATTGGGTCGGCCATTTTGTCCGCCATTTTGGATTGTATATCTTATATCTTATCACCCTATAGGGATGACAGTATAACAAATATGTAAACCAAAAGCCAGGTCAATCGGACCTGTTGTTAATTTTAAGATGATTTTTATAGGTTTTGTCATATTTTCACTGTACAGAAATTTCCAAATTGTCGGACTTTATGGGTCCCTAAGGCTTTTTTGTTCATCATGGGAAATAAGGTAGGTGCACAAAAATGTAGCACTCTAGGTTAGTCTGGGTGGATATGGGCTCATAATGAAATTAACTAATTGAGTCATGTGCTATAGCACCCCTGGTGGAGGAATCGGGGCGGGCCTCGGTGTGGTAGGTACTCATGGGTTATAGTTTAATGGGACAAAGTTATACAACTTTTTACCATGTACTTTTTATGTTACTAAGAAATGTCGGGCAGAAGAATAATAGGACTAACGATTACAATAGGGTACTCCTTTGGAGTACCCCTAATTATATGATGATCCGACCTCATTCTTTACCCTAACAACTTAACTTTTGCTGCAAGGGAAGACAACGTAAAAAAATAATCACGACTAGCTTGGTTAAAGGTTCAGTGTGTAATTTTTAGTGACATCTAGTGTTATGGTTTGTGAATTGCAAGCAGCCAGTCACTCACTTCATACCCCTCCGTTTGCAAACACAAAAGCTAAGCTACGGTGGCCGACGTAGGATAAAATATGTTGTCATCTGAGACAGCAGAGTAGACAGTCAAGCAATGAGGTTTCTTTAAATAGAGATATTAAGAAATTATATTTACTTAATTATTCAGTAAAACCATGTTATTTCACATGTTATTTTTACTTGTTCATCATTGTGTTAGTGTTTTATTCACTGACTTTACCTAGCATGTTTCTATGCTAGTTAGTACAAGATAAGAAAAAAGTTGCTTTGAAAACATGTTTCCTTCATAAGAGCCTTCTGTCTTGGAAAAGCCACATTGATGTTTACCAGTGATTTTTGCCTGCGTCACTCCTGTATTCGTCTGGCTTCATCATGCTTTCGAAATTACAATCCAACTAACATTACATATTTTTTCTAACTGAGTACTAAAAGTTTAGTGGCCAATATGAGCTGTTATGTTGTAGGTTAATGTTACAGTTTTGCAGTAAATAGTACTAATCAGCTGTTTGTCTCACGAACGTAACCAACATGTTTCTCCCCACATAGCAAAGACATAACACAGCGAGGGAGAAGAACTAAGTTACATGCAACAATCCAACTACATATTTTACACCACTGATAAGGGAAGTCACTTCTCACTGTGTCTATGGCTACATTCTAGCCAGTGCTTACATTGTCAAACCACAGTTTTCATTAGTATTGCTAAAGTTGGAATACCTTACCTTTCCAGCAGAAAACAGGCAACTTCTATCTGGGAAAAGCCACACTGATGTTTACCCGATATTTCTGCTTGTGTCGCTCCCGTATTCGTCTGGCTTGATCATGCTTTCGAAATAACAATCAAACTAACGTTACATATTTTTTCTAACAGTTTACTAAAAGTTTAGCTGGCTAATAAGAGCCTACAGCAAACGTTACCGTTTTGCGGTCAATAGTACTAATCAACTGATTGTCTTACGAACGTAACCAGCCCATTTATACACACATATCAAAGCCATTACACAGCGACGGAAAAGAACCACATGAAACAATCCACCTACATATTTTTTCTACAACAGTAGTAAAGGTTTAGCTGGCTAATATGAGCTGTTATGCTGTAGGCTATTGTTTTGTGTTCAATATTACTTATCAGCTGATTGACTCACGAACGTGTAACCAGCACATTACTCCCTACATAGCAAAGCCATTAGATAGCGAGGGAGAAGAACTAAATCACATGCAACAATCCAACTATATCTACACCACTGATAAGGGAAAAGTCACTTTTCATGGTGACTATGGCTAGCTTCTACAAGGCTGCCTATTGGTTGGTTAGCAGGATACTTGTGCAATTAATTTTATGCTTATTTATTTATATATTTATTTCTTTGGTCGATACAATTGCACCAAAGTTATACAACCAGCCGGGCTTTAAATATAACAGAGTTAACAGTATTCTGTTAGGAATTTTTATTCATTTTATGTTCTTTCCTCCAAGTATTGACACAATTACAAGATGCTACATTGGAACTAATAATGGCTAACACCAGCCAGTTAGGTAATCAGCTCCTTACCTGTGATAATTTGGTCCTCCATCTGGGCCTGGCTGTTTTTTCAAAAACCCTTTGGTCCATTTGAGCATTGTAATTAGTAACAGATGTAATCATGTTCTTGGCAGGTAATGGTTGAAAGCGAAAACATTTCCTTGTCCCACTCTTAACAACAAAACATTTTCTTTCTCTGTTGCCACTGAGAGCTCAACCCTGGTGGACAGCAGCAAAACAGCAGCTATATTTATATATATATATAGTA
Organism: Umbra pygmaea; assembly: GCA_016801145.1. Lineage (NCBI taxonomy): Eukaryota > Metazoa > Chordata > Actinopteri > Esociformes > Umbridae > Umbra > Umbra pygmaea. The sequence goes on from JACXGM010029614.1 coordinate 10,458, forward strand.
GGAGCCCTTCCCATATTTCTTCCTCACTGTATTCTAGCTCAAATGTATGGTTGGATATTACCAATGAATAACACTTGATCAAAGTTGAAATTGTCCAGCTCTTCAGGTATTTCCACACTTGCAGTTTTAGTATCTGCAAGTATCTGTAAGGGCATGACAAGAACAGACATGGAAGTCACCAGATCTCCTCCCCTGTAGTTTCATTCACTCACCAGTGACGTCACTGGCAAGTGAACTCAAAAATGTACAGACGTCAGTTTAGGAAGTGCACAACTATGGTTTTGGAAAAATTTGCTGGAACACGATTTTGAGGTGTTTGATGGCTGAGGTGTCCCTTTAACACTCCTTAGGGCCTGATAATATTGTGTAGGTTTTCAAAAAATTAAAGATATCATTAGCATAATTGGAATAATAATTTCCATACTGTTTCTATTTACATTGACATTTGTGACAGCAATCGTGCGGTTGTGTGATTGTCATGGACAATCACACAACCTTCTCGAGCTGGATGCATGGGTACTTAGCATAGAAACCAGACCAGCCCATTGACCTGCATGTGATGAATTTCCCCGCAATACACATTTTGAGATTTCCTAAACAATTGCATATACATTTGCAAAGCTCCAGGTGGGCTCATTCTTGTCGCAATCTACCTCGGGAGGTCACAAGTTTAGACAATAAAATGTTTGCTCACCTTGTGCATTTCCCTTGATGTCTATTTGTGGCTAAAAGCTATCCTAATGTAAGTTGGCATTTAGTTGAAGAATTAGGAGAATGAACACAGAAAGGGTTATGCCAGTCCTTGTTTTTCCCTCATTAAAATGTATTAAAAAATATTTAGCTGAAAATATCAATTAACAGAGGCTAATATACAATATAGACATGCATTAAACATGTGTTAATTTTATGATGATGTTTGGAGGATGAAACTACCTAAATGAAAGCATGAAAACAAACATTGTCCAACATCTGTTTATGATATCTAGACAAGTCTTATTCTGATTGTTGACAATACTGTACAAACAGATCAGGAACCAAGATTTGGCAAGGCTTATCCCAGATATGCCAGGACTACTTCAGACCACCAAATGAAACCACTTCTGTAAAGAAATATTGATTTGGTCAAGCAGACACACCCAATGAATGTCTCTATTTCTCATTGAAATAAACAAGGTTTCCTGTTTGCCTGCAAGCATGCTATAATGTCCACGGGGACCTACTGTCTTCCGTAGGTGTTTACAGAACTCCTGCCCTCCCTCGTATCAGTACAGTCAGTAAATAACATTCCAAGGATGAAGATAAATATCCATGGGAAGCTCAGTTTGATTTTATCATTTAGCTGTTTTTGCACTCTTTCCCTAAATGTCTTTCTGACCTAAATCATAATGCTGGTATCAATTGAACCTTAATGTAATTTTGAACACAAATCCATAAATTGCTCACTACTACTATTTACACATCCACCACTTCAGTAAATTTACAATATTTTTCAACCTGATCTTGAATCGACTTTCTGTGTATTCCTCATCTAATTTAGGTCACTGTACTGTTTTTTCACTCTCAGTATATGCTTGGGACATCTGGGGTTGTATCCTTAGCTACTTAAATTCAGGCAAGCGCTCAACATTCATTAAGGTTTATTTATGAAAGCTTTCTGCTGCAGCACACAGACATGTTCATCAATCAATCAATTATATTGAGTCCCTTTTAACATCATTTGTTGTCACTAAGTGATTAAAACCAGCTCTTAAACCCCACAGAGCAACAAAAAGATTGGAGAACAGTGGCTAAGAAACATTCCCTAAAATTGTAGGAACCTATGAAGAATTATAGAGAAGAATCAGGCTCTGAAAGGTAGCATGTCCTCTTCTGGCCAATTTGTTTATTTAGCTTTTTTACCTTTCAGATCACTGCATGAAAAGTTGGATTTTCGGCAGTAAGCGGCACTGTAGATTGTCGTGGAAGTTCAGGTTTACGGCTGAACACGGCAATTTGCAGGCAACACCGAAAACTGCAGTGAATTGTCAGAAATTGACGTGGGGCTTGCTTGGCAGTTGTCCCCCCATGACCCCCCTCCACCTCATTCTAGTGGAGGCTTTAACATGTAAATGAAAATGCTGTGAGCTATTTAAATGCAAATCAGGGTAGCAGGGGGAGTTTTACACCCGGTAACATTTTTCTAAAAGGTATTAACTTCATTTTAAGAAAATCTCTGGTATAAATAGATCAGCTTCAGACCTAAAGCTAAAATTATATTTTATTTATAGACCAAAAATTTTGCTTGAATTGATTTATTTAATGAAAGTATGCTAGACTAATTACTGTGTACGTCATTTGCAATGGCCAATGTTATGGTAAAAAAAGATACACAAAAACAATTTATTTCAACAATTATTTTTAATCAGGCTTTGCCACAAAGATAAAATGTGCATTACATGCAAACAATATGAGTCTACTAGAGCTCATCCCCTGAATCTAGATGAATTTTCTGTAATGATGTAGTGACGTCACCGCAGGTTTTAGGAAAACATACAGTGGCCTAATTGGGAATAAGTGCTGAGGTGATTTTAGTGACTGTCATGTCACGAACATGACCGGCACAATGATACTGAGCTTTTTAGGGTTCTGAAGTATTCCTTTAATTAGTAGTCCAATATGAGGAGGCACCATAAACAAAGCAGAGTGAGACCACACTCAACACATATAATGTTTGAATTTAAATTACACAGAATTCTAGCAACCAATAGAAAATTGTATATATGGGGGATACAATCTTTCCAGTTCTGCAGATTTTGCTGCGAAAAGGCAGAAGTCATTAGATCACTTATTTTGGTATTGTCTGAATGTATCATGTTTCTGGTCACGGGTGCAAGAATGGCTGAAGAATTGCAATATTTGTGTAGAACTAACACTACAGTTGTAACGTTCACTCCTATGAACAATGAACAAACTCTCAAAGGTTAAAAATGAACAATAATGTTTATTCTCACAGAGGAAAGTCAACCAAGGTGTACGGGGAAGAAAAACCATACAAAGTATGGGCTACGGTACATAGGATAGGCCAAGACAGAATCACAACAAGCAATGCAGGGGTCAATCCAGAATAACAATC
>JACXGM010029615.1:0-13600 GCA_016801145.1 Umbra pygmaea
TTATTTTTTTTAATTCTGAAAGCGTCAGAGTCATGCCAGATGCGTGAGAGTTGGCAACCCTGGCAGTGTGCTCCGACTCCCAACCATGTTCCGAATCTAACACTCTGAACTTTTCACACGAAACTGACGTACAGGTGCAAGGTTTTCAGCGAATCAACGATCAGAGAATCATGCAGTGAGAACGTTTTAGGAAGATGTTACAGCTGTGGGACTACTCTCCTGTTATTAATAAGCTGTGGTCTAGTCATCAACAGAATATTAACGGATTGAAAGGTAGGACATTTGATTTTGGCGTGACATTTCTTGCGTGTGCGTGAGAGCGTGAGATTGATGCTGAAAGCGTGAGTGTCACGCCAGATGCGTGAGAGTTGGCAACCCTGCCTTAAACACTCAGAAAACTTGCTGTTAATTCGATGTAAGCCTTTCCCAAACCCCTTACCTAACCTTAACCACTCAGAAACCTTGCTGTTAACTCGATGTAACTTGTATTATGTCGTAATGTATTGTTTGTAACCATAGTCATAGTGACTAAAAAAATGATAAAAAAGCAACACGTCTGCATCACACTGTATAGAAAACAAAATACATGCAAAGTGTCCACATGGATTCGAACACACAACCTTTGGTATGTGAGTCGCATGTTTATACGCCCGCCCACCATCCCCAACCTATCAACCTGCAAAATCTATGCTATTTAAACTCTATTTAAACGTCATGCTGCAATTCTGTGAAACTGCCATGGATTTAGAAGTTAAGGATGCGTGATTATTCCACAGAATATTCAGCCATTCCGTGAAACTTCCACAGAATTTGAAGTATCCGTGGTAGTATCACGGATTTCTGAGAGATCACGTTGCTTTATTTAGAAGTAAAAAATATAAAAAATTGCCCTCATCACTGACTTCAACGTGCAATATAATTTTTGGCCGCCAGGGGGCTCTCAATCAAAACAATAGCAAAAGATGTACTTGGATGATGTCGGGAGGTTGCGTGGGATCATGGGTTTTGTTATCGTCGTCAATGACAACCTTCCAATCTAGCGTCTCCGGCAAAAAAAATGTTCACTGACAAAGTAATGTATTGTTAAAAATATTATAACTTTATCCACGTTATGTTTGGTGGTTCCCTGGAACTTAGAGCAACTATATTATATGACGTCATTGATGGGTGACAAAAAGAAATGTCCCGTGTCTTCAAATTAAATTACAAATTTCTCTGGATTTGAAAGTTGGTGGAAACATTTAGGATAATGTAAGTACACAACTAAGAAATATATATAATATATGTATAGTGATGTTTTCTTTCAATGCAAAGTATGTGTTTTGTTATTTTATTTTGTCTTCCGTCAATGGCGTCATATAACCTTTGACTGCTGTAGTTGGAACCGCCAAACATAACGTGAATGAAGTTATAATATTTTTAACAATACATTACTTTGTCAGTGAATTTTTTTTCTGCCGGAGACGCTAGATTGGTAGGTTGTCATTGACGACAATAACAAAATCCATGATCCCACGTTACTTTCCAACGTCATCCAAGTCTTTTGCTACTGTTTTGATGGAGAGACCCCTAGCGGCCAAAAACGACATATTGTACGTTTAAACATACATTTTTCCCACTACATCAACATGAAACATAGGGAACAAGCCACTGCATCTGGTAGCTGTTTGCAGACTTTGTTTCATGTGGATCACAAGCATGGCAAATGGCCACTAACCACAGGGGGCCCAATTATCTACTTGCACCTCGGCCAGAAACTGGGACCAGCACAGAGTTGCAGACCCTTAAAAAAGTGTGGATTTTAGACTTGAGTTTGTGGTTTTTCTAGTATGCCAATTGCAATGGCTTATAGAAAGTACTGTGATACCAAACTATTCTTTACACTACTGTAAGTGCAGTAGTGGCCTGGGAATATCTAAGTAGACCCAAAATACATCCATTGTTGTTGTAATATACTTATTTCAGTAGAAAGGTAATGTAATTGCATGTGCATGGTGTTTACAGCACCACTTTGCTTCTGGACTTTCTCTTTCCACAGGGGCAGGGAATGCAGATAAGGGGAGGTTTGGATAATTCAGGTAATACAAAATTTCAAGAATAATAGGTTCCTCTGTTCTCCATTACCTGGAAAACAGAGGAACCTATTATTCTTGACATTTTGTAGGTAATGGTGAACATCCATCAGAATGGGCGCCGGCCAAGGCGTTCCTCCACAGTTTAAAGACTATTATTTGCATTAAGTCTTCAAAGCTGTGAGTTTGTGCCCTGAGGCGGTCTGACCCAGAGGAGGGCATGTTCTAGTATGAAGTACTTTTTGATTACAGGATGCACAGCATCCCTTGAAATCCTTCAGATTGAAACATCAAGGCATGTTGTGCTTGTTGCTTAGTTAATGATAAGGCACAAGAGATGCGATTGAAGACCAGATGGCAACACTGCAAGCACAGTTGGTATTGATACTGACACGTCTGGAGGAGGTATGTTGTCTTACCTAGTAGTGGATAGCCTATGTATTGTAAAGACACAGACTGGCTGGTCTGCTGCTGGGGAGGGAGACAACAGAGGGGAGAAGCCTGTCTATAGAATGCTCAACCCCCTCTTTAAACCATTCTGAAGGAGGGACTGTATCTTAACAAAAGGCTGGTACGTTAACTCTCATTTACTTTCATTGTAAAATTATGGTTTAGTATTCTTTCTGATAGAAGTACATCAGAGCTTTTTTTTCATTCAAGACCAACAAAATACTTTGGTTTTGACCATTAATAACATCATACTGCATTAGATTTTTATAGCTATCTCGCCATGTATTTATAAAAAATAGATTTAAGATCTGATTGCTTTCCTCTTGCCTTCCTCTGCCTGCAGTGACTATGCGGACAGTGGTGCTCCTGATGGTGGCTGGCTTGGTGGAGCTCAGCTACACCCAGCGTCTCAATGCCCTCCAATGGCTCAACTACCTGCGAAGCCGCCGCCGCCAACCCTCCTCCGTGTGGGCCGATCGGCTATCTGATGACTGCCCCCTTGAATGTGACTGTCCTGCCAGCTTCCCTGTAGCCATGTACTGCCACAGTCGCAACCTACAGCATGTCCCGTATGTCCCTTCTCGCATGAAATATGTTTACCTGCAGCGCAACCAGATCACAGGCATTCAGGACGGGGTGTTTGACAATGCTACTAGTCTGGTCTGGATCATGCTGCACAAGAATCAACTCAGCTCTGACAAAGTGGGCAGTAATGTGTTCCGCAAACTCAGGAACCTAGACCGCCTGTACTTGGATAACAACGAGCTAAGCCATGTGCCTACCAACCTCCCCACGTCCATCAAAGATCTACGCTTGGGTCACAACAAGATTTCCAAGATCCAGTCCAGCACATTTGAGGGGATGTCCGATCTCACGAACCTTCATCTCCAAGCCAACAACATCGAAGAGGTTGAGGGGGCTTTCAAGGCACTCAAGTGTCTGAATGTGCTGGATTTAAGGAAAAACAAACTGAAGAAAATCCCATTTCATCTCCCAAAGAGTTTACATCAACTTTACCTGGAGTTTAATGACATAGAATGCGTCCCCGGGGATTTCCTCACTACATTTCATAAGCTGCAGTTCGTCAGGTTGGCTCATAACAAGCTGACCGACGGGGGGATTCCTCCCAACACGTTCAATGTGAGTGGTCTGGTGGAGCTGGATCTCTCCCACAATAGACTTACAAAGATCCCCACTGTGAGCAAGAGCCTGGAGAACCTCTACCTACACGCCAACCAGATTAACGGTATGCAAGCTTCAATTTTCTTTCTATTTGTATATTTTTTGTATCATGCACATAGGACAAATGTGCCCTGATATAGGCCTGGGTGACACTGCTGCCTCACATGCTGATATTTAAGCAACTCCACCCAGGTTAAAGAAACTCCTCTCTTCAGTCCTACTGGAAATATCAACCTTGTAGACACAGTCCAGTAAAAAGAGCCATAAACTTAACTTTAACCCATACCTTAACCTAACATTAACTCTTAATAACCTTAACGCTTACCTGATCTTTTCCCCAAACTTAATCTAACCTTGACCCTAAAATAAGAAACTAATAGTCAACTAGTTATTTAAAGTTGGCAAATGTTATTATTAAGATATTTAACATTTTACAATTAAGACATTCACAAGACACTGACAAATAGTAACTAAAACATTGTAGGTAACTGCTATGTTAATAAAAACAAAATGAAAAGTTTTTTCCTGGACATTTTGGGATTCGCTATGGAGACCTGCTGGTTACTAGTCATGTGCAAGTACCCACTAGGTAAATGTTGGCCACTCCTAACAAGTTATTTGTAAAGCATAATGAATATAAATTATTGTATTTTTTATTTAATTGGCTGATGAAATAGAAAGGGTGGAGAATCATTAAACCTCGGTGGAGTTGCCTAAACATCCTTGTGTGTCAGCAGTGCTTCCCAGGCACATTTCATGGAACACTTGTTGTTTCTGCATGTAGAATGTAGCCCTTCATTTTATGATGCCATCAATCTACAGCAACATTCATGTGTAGTCATGTCAGACTGATTTCTGTTGACCTTTAAGTGTCTGAATGTCGTAGTTCAACACATTGAGTTTGGCAGGGTCAAATAGCTTATAAAAGGATTTAACATCTCAAAAATACTGTATGAAATTTCTTCTTTTTAACCTTTTCTGGAATTCTATGCAATATTGTATAGTAAAGTGGTATAGTAAAGTGGTAACTACTGTCACAAAATAGTTGCCCAAGACAAAAATAAACAACAAAACTAAATAATTCCTGACAATTAAGCACAAATTTAAGTGTATTTCTCCCACATGTCAAGAGTTTTCCCTGGGCAGTTTCTGTGATGTGGTGGACATGATGAATTACTCCCAGCTCAGGGTACTGCGTTTGGAAGGTAACCTCATCACTGCCAGAGATGTTCCTGCTAAGGCTGTCTACTGTTTGCGCCTCGCCGTGTCCATCCATCTGTAACATTACCTACCTTCTACCAGTGTTGGATGTATTCCAATCCCCTCCCCCCGATCATTTCGATGCATTGTAATGGGCACTGTGTTGTTTTCAGTATCATATGCTTTCATTCAAAATGTTTCTCATTATGCATGGGGTTATGGTGGGATGATATTCTTTCCCATTTCTCTTTTTGTATCATCGTGTCATTGACAAATTCAATGGTGCAGTTAGTCATTGATACTTGCCCAGTTATAATTTCTTTTGGCCAGCACTGAAGGAGTCTGACAGCTAAACTGTGAAATGTTAATCACTAAAGTCTTTGTACTTAGCTGTACAGACAGTATAGATGCTGACAAGGTGCCCAGATAATATTTTGTACTGTGTTGCTAGCATCAGCCCATAGTGTTTTGCTACCCTCATCTGGAGCAAAGTAGTATTACAATCTATTTTATCCCTTGTGCACTTCACAGTGTTAATAATGGATAGGTTAGATGTACAGTATGTCTCAGGACTGAATTCTGACAGATCATCAGATCACAACAAAAAACATGTTTGGATCTGAAATACATTACAGACATTTTAAGTCATGACGAAGAAGGATAATGTGGTTTAACAGTGAATAGTATTTAAAACGAAATAAATAAATAATGTAATTGCATGTCTTGTATAATTTGTTTTTTCGTCTGGCTTTTTCCCTTCAGTTTTACCTTCAAGCATAATCTCAGCTGGTGGGCGCCTCTCCAGACAATACTTCTCTTATTCTGTGGCCAGATTCCACACATTAACTAAATCATAGCGGGACATATGTCAAAGGCCCCATCTGGAACAGCTGCTTTTAATCCCGAACAGAAAGCAGTTCTATTTAATCACAGGAATGCTCTCCATCTTTCCTTAACGGATGTTGGATTTAAAAGATTATTGACACCATTTTTACACCACTCCAACATTGGGCTCCACACTGATGTTATGTTAATTATATATAGTGCAGATCAGAAAATGTGTGTGTGGTGTGAAATGCAGTCCAGCATGTTTTAGTGGAGCCAGCTATAAAGGAGAAATGGCTTCAACCATATTGGAGAGCCGTACTAGCTGTACAACAGCACAAACACATTACGTGCCAGCAGCAGGACCGCAATGCCAGCCTACCTGACCTACACTAAAGGAAGAGTTGACCAATGAAAGATATATGGGTGGTTTCAGTCCTTAGTGTTAATTTGTGTTTGCATATGTGCGTGCATGCATGCAAGCGAGTGGGTGGGTGTGCGTGCGCGAGCACAGCAGACATTACAACAATCCAACAGAGAATGTTTAAGGCAGGGGTATATTCAGTCTGGACAAGGTGATGAGAGGAAAATGGATTAGTGACTATGAAATATCTTTTAAACATTAAATTACCTTGTTCATTGGCTGTTTTGAAGTAAGTCTGCCACATTTTGTATGAACTCAATGATCCACAATGGTCAAAGTTCTGGAAATGATCTAATGGTACAAACTACAATGTGATCCCTATTATTTGTACATTAACAATGATCATGGCAGGAATTACACAGAATTGCACAGAATTCATCAAATTATACTTTTATCAACTGTCAAATAAAATGTATGTTAATTTGAAACTACAAAAAACATGGTTTTATTCAATTAATTATCACAATGGACAGAAAATATTGATTTAAACACTCATAAATATACATTATATACACAATATACATTACATATTATCAATAAAGCGTCCTCAAAAAGAAAGGCTATATTCAATTCCTGCTGTGGGAGCAAACTTGCAGTTCAGAGTATCAGAAAATGACGGTTCCCCATCAGAGATTTTGTATTAGATTTGGTTAAGAGATGAGCATCAGGTAAATCCTTATCTCTGGACGTGAAGTGCTTTTCCACATACTCCAATTTGTCCTTCATTGCCTTTGAGTAGAGAGGATGAATATTCAGTATTCAGACCAGACGGGCAGAGGTTTGGCTAAGGGTAATACTTAATTTATTGTACCTGCATCTCTATTTCTCTATTTGAACTACAAGTTAAACTTGAATTTAGATGTTACATTTGATTTGTCATTTAGTATTGTTCATGTTATTTCAGACATTGCAATACTATACCTTGGGCTTTGGTTCACTTGTGATGTGTGATCATAGATACAGTGGGACATCTGTGGTGAACAAAATCACACGTTAGTTGCATTTAAAATAAAATAAAATCAGTGATACTCAATGTAAATGCATGTGGTGTCTTTAGTGCTATTCATTAATGTTAACATATTAGTCATTAGTTTTACCCTGTGTGTGATGATGCAATAGAGAGTATATATGAACAGCAGTCCTGCAAATACTGACAGCGCAATGACCATGACACCAAACTTCTGGTGTATTTCTAGTTCTTCATCTAGTTCAGTCTGGGGGGCTTTCTCTGAGTCCCAAATGCTGCTCACTGTGGACGACATAACAGGTAAGGCTAGCATCCTCTGAATGCTCAGCTAGAGAACACAGAGTCTAATTTACTTCGACATTATTTCTAACTATCATCTATATAATTCGGTTAATTCTTTCCCAATTGAACTTGAGGTGTCCTACCTGTAGTCAGAGAGAGTTCTGTGGGAAGGGCAGTGTCTGTGTACTCCATCACACAGCTCCAGTCTACTGGCATGTTGCTGGTAGTCACCAGCTCCCAGTACTTAGACAGGACATCCTCAACCCTCTGCAGGGCCTCAGATGGGGAACTCTGGATGGACATCCCAAACCTCACAGGGTCATTCTGGTAAAGAAGTGGCGAGGGAAGGGCAGGTCATTCACACAGGAGTCATCTCCAGTCAATACAATTATACAAATGTTTTATGATCATTGTATTGTTTTCCTTGAATTATCTAAAACATCAAACTAATGTTGTGATTCAGAGAAGTTATTTGACCATCGAAACATCCCTTACCTCAAGCTCCTCATTAATTGGTGGAACACATCTCTGGGAGTAAATGTTTTGAATGAGACCTGTCAGAGTTCTGACAAAGCTGTGGTTTTCTGAACCCCGAGTATATCTGAAGTGATTGGTCAAAAGTTCCAAGGTCCAGGGTAGGGCAGCTTTCACATAGCAATGTGTACTCTGTCAGGGAACAGAAGAAGAACCACTGAAATTCCCAGTAGTTATCATTCAAAGTATGATTTTAATATTTAATGCTTATTTCTTTAAAGGACTTTTATAGCACAAATGCATTTTGTGGTGGACAGTGGACACTTTTGCAAAATAACTGCAAACCAGAACAATATGTAATTGTTAAATACAAAAAATAGTTAACTAAAAGCAGAACATATTGTTCTCTGCAAATTTGCCTATGATTTCCTTACCAAATTTCTCCGTTCATTGAATGTGTAGGTTATTGAGCATTCACTCTGCAGTTGGTTTTCTATCTATATAAGAAATAAATAAATGCAGAAGTCATAAGATTAATACAAACGTATTGTGGGCATGACAGTGGTGAATATTCTATCCCAAAGAATAGCTAATAGCTCTAGCCTAACTGAGAATTAATCAAGTGTCAGGAAGTTAATTTCTGTTGATTATATAGAATGATCTGTAGGTTTTATGTATTTTTCATGGTTGGGTATAGCTGCACTCCTCACCAGGCGTCTTAAAGTCAGCAGGTGGTCTCTGGTTATGGAGTATCTGCATGGACCTGGGTCTCCCATGGCAAAGGAAAGACACAGGAAGACCATCACCCACAGACACTTAACCTGAAATGAACGGAACCATGGTTTATTGTTCCACAGATTTCCTGACACAAGTGGCAAAATCAACTTTATTAACAGAAATAGTACAATTACAAGTGAACACAATGCATGCTGTACTTTTGTAAATTGTAATTATGGTGCAATGAGCATGCTCCTGCCAAGTTTCAAAATTCTAAGTACATGAACAAAAATCACAAAGCTATAAACGTTTTAGAGATCTGAGATAAAGAATCAGTTATAATGTATTTATTAGAATCATGATATTATCTACCCCCTTTCTGGGGTTAGAATTACAGATCAAAGCTGAAACAAAAATCATATGACTGTATGTGAATTATGGCCATGCTTTGGCAAATTAATTATCAAGGGAAATAAATGGCTAGAGTTTAGATTTTTAGATTATTTTATCAAATGTTATGTTTTAGAAAATACATATATTTAAATACTTAGGTAATAATATAATTTTGTGAAAATATCTTGAATAGTCATGATTACAAAAAGGACAGTTCTTGGGGGATAAAGTTGGTGACATGTTGTGGGCATTATTTGAAATAAAGAGGGGGGTTACCCTCGGTTGCTATGTAACCCATCTTACCCTACTGCTCCCAAAACTAGTTGGAACATTATCTGCATATTTTTACATTAAAACTACAGTGTGTAGAATAACGCAGGATGAAAAGAGAAGTACTTTCTCTTTCAGTGAGCAGCTTCCAAAAGCTGTAAAACATTTATTTCATGATATTTAAAAATGAGAAAAAGGCAGAATAGACGGACAATTGTTTTCTACACCATGCAGTGCATATTCTTCCATTTGAACAAGAATTTCTATGAAGACATGACGAGTTGTGCTTCAATAGTGTTTGTCAACGTGCACACACTGGGAACATACAGTGAATTTCAGGCAATACATTTTTTGGTCAAAAGAAAAAGGCATAATATAGGCAGTCATTCTCCCATATACGTACAATTAGGTCCAGATATATTTGGATACTGACACAAATTTCATAATTTTGGTTCTGTACGCCAAAACAATGGAATTGAAATGAAACAACCGATAGGCAATTGAAGTGCAGATTTACAAGTTTAATTCAAGGGGTTGAACAAAAATATTGTATGAAACATTTTGGAATTTAAACCATTTTCATACCCAATCCCCTTATTTCAGGGGTTCAATTGTAATTGGCAAAGCAACACGATCATAAATACAGTTTTCAATTTCAATACTTTGTCAAGAATCCTTTGCCGGCAATGACTGCTTGATGTCTGAAATGCATGGACAGGGGCGTTTCTAGGCATAGGCAACATAGGCGGTTGCCTAGGGCGCCATCTGCCTGGGGGCGGGCGCCCCCTCTCCCCCTCCCCACCCTTAAAAAATATATGTAATTTGTATGGGGGCAATCAATCTTTATGTATTTTTATTTTTATTATTATAAAAATAAAATTCCAGACTTATTTAATTGATTTATTCGACATGATATTGACGACTCAAGAGACGGCGTTGGCACAGGACAGGTGTGGATGCTGGGTGAGTGACGTCAGTGTCGAACGCCTGTTGAACGTTCATTGTTGAAAACGTTTGGCTGCGGTTCTGTAAGGTGGCTAATGAAACGATCAAAGCCATCAGAGGCACCGTTTAGAAAGAAGAAGAAAGATGAGGAAGAAAGGAGACAGAAGTATAGTGGTATGTTTTTTCTACACCATTTGGAAAGCATCTAGGGACATACTAAAACGCTTAACGTGAAAAAGCTTAACGTGGTTTAATGTACCTAAACAACGATAAATATTAACCACATTTCTCTCTCATATTGCTCATCATAACCACTGAAAATTATAAAAACAGCTGACCCAAATTCCAATTAATATTGGCGATAATAATTGGAATTTGGGTTAGTTGTTTTTACAGTTCTCAGTGGTTATGGGGAGCAATACGAGAGAGAAATGTGGTTAATATTGATCGTTGTTTAGGTACATTAAATCACGTTAATCCTTTTCCTCGCCATAGGAGCCATTGAAGAAGAAAACTTTAATGTGAGATTACTTCTTTAATCGTTGGATTTCAGTTTAGTTATTTTGACAGGCCTAAGTGTTCATGACAACAAGATATGGCCATGAGAAATTTGGTGATGATTGATCGTTGTTTAGGTACATTAAACCACATTAAGCTTTTTCACGTTAAGCGTTTTAGTATGTCCCTCAACAATATATCGCAATGTGCACTGTATTTGTCCAAATTAAAATCCCTTCTCATACCCCAAAATAAAAATTTTAAGCAATGCAGTCCAAAGACCACCATGAATGGTTTTAAATATGGGCATATTTGTCTAGAACACGTTCATCCACAATCTATATCGTGATAACGAAGTACTTTTTAACCGGGAAAGAAATAGTCCCTTGCAGTTCCCGTATTCATTCGTCTCCTGTCCTTTAGACAGATATTTAAGAGGAGATGGAAAACCACTTCACCATTGATTCACATGATGCATTGGTTTCATTAAATATTCATTGTCAATATAGATTAACACATGCATTTGTTTAATACATATACGTTGTCAGTCGCGGGGGGTGGAGTGACGTTTGGGTATGCACTGGCATTCTGCCAGCAACACTATAAATGCCTTCACAGGTCCGGTATAAGGAGAAATCCTCAAAATAAAAGACCATCACACGGGAATATCTCATGAACCCTACATGTAGCAACTATTGTCTAGTACCATTGAAAAGAGGAGATTTGGCTGCGAATAATAAGTGGTAGATTGTTTATGTGGGTTCATTAGAGCCGGAGATATCGTGCATCAATGTTGTAGACTTTTTTTTCCCTCACTATTGTTCTATATGTTTGTTAAAACCCAGCTATATATCCCTTCCAGAAATTGTTGGTCTTGTGCAGGGTGATGTCCTACATCATTGCAGAGTTGTTAGTTTGTCATTTTCATTTGCTAATTCCAGTCTGTCATGTTTTTAGTAAAAAAAACACACTTGTATTTATTTTGCGTTTAGTAAAAATAGAGTTATTTTCCCTGGCTATTTTTTGGGGAGGTGGGGGGGCGCCATTTTGAGATCTCGCCTAGGGCGCCAGATTTGCCAGAAACGCCCCTGTTCATGGACATCACCAAACGTTGGGTTTCCTCCTTTGTGATGCTTTGACAGGCCTTTACTGCAAATGTCTTCAGTTGTTGTTTGTTCGTGGGTCTTTCTGCCTTACATTTTGTCTTCAGCAAGTGAAATGCATGCTCGATTGGGTTGAGATTAGGTGATTGACTTGGCCATTGCAGAATATTCCGCTTAAAAAACTCCTGGGTTTCTTTTGCACTATGTTTTGGGTCATTGTCCATCTTTAAAGTGAAGCAACGTCCAATCAACTTTGCAGAGTTTGGGAGCTGAGGTATCTGGTGGCACAGATGGCTCAGTGGTTAGGGCAGCCTGATCTCTTAGAAATCCGTGAGACTGCCACAGAATATGAACCTCAGAATCCGTGACAGTTCCACGGAATGGCAGAAAATTCTGTGAAATGAACACGGATCAAAATCCGTGGCAGTTTCACGGAAAAGTCAATGATTGGCGCACAGTGAGATCTTACTGTTAACTCGATGTAAGCCTTTCCCAAACCCCTAACCTAACCTTAACCACTCAGAAACCTTGCTGTTAATTCGATGTAAGCCTTTCCCAAGCCCCTAACCTAACCTTAACCACTCAGAAACCTTGCTGTTAATTCGATGTAAGCCTTTCCCAAACCCCTAACCTAACCTTAACCACTCAGAAACCTTGCTTCTAACTCGATGTCACTTGTATTATTTCGTAATGTATTGTTTGTAACCATGGTGATAGTGAGTAAAAAAATGATAAAAAAGCAACACGTCTGCATCGCGTTGGTATAGAAAACAGAATATATGCAAAGTGTCTGCTTGGAATCAAACTCACAACCTTTGGTATGTGAGTCGCATGTTTATTCGCCCGTCCACCATCCTACGCTATTTACACTCTGCTACGTCATGCTGCGAGTCCGTGAAACCACGGAATATTCAGCCATGCCGTGGAACTGCCGAGGAGTTTGAAGTTAAGTATCCGTGGTAGTATCACAGATTTCTGAGAGATCACGTTAAGTTAGGGAGTAAAATTGATAGTCAGAAAATTGCCGGTTTGATTCCCAACTGTGTTAATATCATTGTGTCCTTGGGCAAGGCACGTTAACATAAGTTCTGTACTTATTGTAAGTTGCTAGGGTATCTACTAAAATGACTGAATTAGGCTAAATCTGAGCAGATACAGTGCCTTGTGAAAGTATTCGGCCCCCTTGAACATTTCGACCTTTTGCCACATTTCAGGCTTCAAACATAAAGATATCAAACTGTAATTTTTTGTGAAGAATCAACAACAAGTGGGACACAATCATTAAGTGGAACGAAATTTATTGGATTTTTCAAACTTTTTTAACAAATAAAAAACTGAAAAATTGGGCGTTAATAAGTTAATACTTTGTAGCGCCACCTTTTGCTGCGATTATAGCTGTAAGTCGCTTGGGGTATGTCTCTATCAGTTTTGCACATCGAGAGACTGAAATTTTTGCCCATTCCTCCTTGAAAATCAGCTCGAGCTCAGTGAGGTTGGATGGAGAGCATTTGTGAACAGCAGTTTTCAGTTCTTTCCACAGATTCTCGATTGGATTCAGGTCTGGACTTTGACTTGGCCATTCTAACACCTGGATATGTTTATTTGTGAACCATTCCATTGTAGATTTTGCTTTATGTTTTGTATCATTGTCTTGTTGGAAGACAAATCTCCGTCCCAGTCTCAGGTCTTTTGCAGACTCCATCAGGTTTTCTTCCAGAATGGTCCTGTATTTGGCTCCATCCATCTTCCCATCAATTTTAGCCATCTTCCCTGTCCCTGCTGAAGAGAAGCAGGCCCA
>JACXGM010029616.1:0-13600 GCA_016801145.1 Umbra pygmaea
TATAATTATATTACGTGAGTATAACAGGACTACCACTCTGAACATGTGGACATATTCTGATGTTGGAGGATGAAGGATGATGATGAAGATTGCGTTTTCAGTGGAAATGGAAACAGGCAAGTCAAGTGCAAGGAATGAACACATGCAGATACAGTCATGCTATACTGTACCTAAAAGTTACTATACATTAATGTAGTTCTACATTCATTACATTGGATCTTATGATGTTATGGTTTATATTGGCCTATTGTTCATGTAGTTGTTCATCATTATTTCATGTTGAATACTGCATTAGCTAATACTACTTCATGTACCCCTAACTCATGCAAACAAGTACATGAGTTCCTGATCTGTATCTACATCAACAAACAACTCTACCATCAGTTTGTTCATGTGTTATTACTTAAGGAAGGGTCATCATTAGTAATCATTTCTTCATGTAGTTGTTCATCATTAGTTCATGTTGAATACTGCATTAGCTAATGTGTTTGTAAGTCCTTACTTAAGGAAGGGTCATCATTAGTAATGATTTGTTCATGTAGTTGTTCACCATTAGTTCATGTTGAATACTGCATTAGCTAATGCTACTTCACGTACACTTATTGTAAAGTGTTACCGCCTGATCTATGTATGATTAAATAGTAGACTGTTTAAATAATGCCAGTAGACCTTTCTGTCAAAAAAGGGCTAACATTATAATGTTTGGGCTGGATGGAATTAATATGTTTCTGAATTGTATTTGCAGGCAAACAAATGGGTTTGAATAGATAAAGCTAGGTATGGCCCAGAATGTGAGCAAAAGAAGCTGGCAAATGCTAAATTTAACGAGCTGACCATGAGAGCAAACTCAAAGGCCAAGAACTTCCAGGAAAATTATTGCCTATGAATTTTGGAAAGAAGTTAAGGCTATCAATAATAGTAAAATACCACTGCCAACTAGTATTGATGGGGTTGTTGGGCCTGAGAATATTGCTAACTTGTGGAGAAAATATTATGGAGATATTTATAATTGTGTTGAGAGGAAGGAATTTAAAGGTAGTCAGGTGTCTAATGATCAAGGCATGATTATTACACCTAATGAGGTCAGGGACGTGATTGAGAAATTGGCTGAGAATAAAGCATGTGGTCCAGATCGACTAACAGCTGAACAGTTGAAGCATGCTTGCTCAAGGATCACAGTGTTACTTGCTTTGTGTGTTACATGACTCTTAATCCATGGTTTGCTACCTGATTCCATGATAACATTTTTAATAGTGCCAGCAATTAAAGATAAAATGGGTAAAATATATGGGACAGAAAGCCAATTCCTTTGGCAAGTGTGATCTCAAAATTATTTGAGCAAACTCTCATGGATAGGCACAAAGAATATTAATTTGCACCTATGTATTTATTTGCGCCTAATATTTAGTTTGGGGTTGTTCTGTCTCACGACCCGGATCCCTTTGATTGTGAACAGGGGCGTGGTCAACACTGACAAATAAAGGCTGGCCTTAAATAAAGGCTGGGGAAAAAGTTGTGTGGATAATCTCCTAGGTGCCTTTCGTGTATTGTGCATTCCAGTTAAGTGTAATATACATTTCTACCACTTTAATTTAATAGATTCAATAGTATATGCATGCTATCTGTTATCAAACAGAGGGAATAAGAAATAATGTCCTGCCTCTAATAAAAGCCTGCTATAAATAAAAGCTGGTTACCTTCTGCAGTAGAGGCAAATAAAGGCCCCTGTTTTTATTTGAGGAAATACGGTATGTTGTCATCCCCTGGGGGACATGATTAGAAGTGTTTCCAGGACACTATCTCAATATATGGCTTTGTAGGGTTCTTTCAAAGAGGATGTAGAAAAATAAAAAAAGGAAAATAATTATGCATTTTCTTTATTTCAACTTGTGCCATTTTCACTGTGTACATTCATTCTAAATAATTTTACATATCCAGAAAAATTTAACGTCTTTCCTTTTAAAAAATTATTATCCTTCAGGCCCAGTGTAACAAGAGGTTACCTTTAGGTATGTTTTTTTTAGGCAGAATATGACAATGAGGGGTGATCCTTAAATGCAAATGTGTTCTCAGTATCTAAATAGTGACAATTGGTCTAGTTCAAACTGAAGTAGGAATTACAAAAGTAAGTAAAACAACCCATACCTGATATGTTTGTTAAATAAATAAAAATGTCAACAGCATTTGCAGGCTAATAATAAGACGAGATATCTTATGTGAAGTGTAGACTAGCATTCAGTAATAATAGTCATTTCAGTTTATTGAGCTTTTTGCAAATTAGACCATTGGAAAAAAAATGCTATTATATGCCTATTGCATAATTTCGGGTGGATTGGGTGTGTGATAGAGAAGATTGATAATTGTTTTAGCCTTAAAAAAAGAGGAAACACAATATTCTCTGCTTAACAAAACTGTACTGGGCTTGATCAAGTTGCTACTGATTACACTTAAATTGATTTCTTCTTCATTCAAAACCATTTCTTCATATCCAACAGTGCCTAACAAGAAGGGAGGGGGAAGTGTCAGCAAACGATAGCTGAAAAAAACACTGCATTTATGTACTGGCTGATCATCAACAAGAATGCACAAATGACTTGCTTGGGTAATGAGCCTATGTAGACTGAACAGAACAGCTGGCTGAAATTTCATTCATACATTTTCATTTTGATGTTATTAAAATGTCTTCATTCCAAACAAATGTGTGAAATTGAGTGGACATTTTGCATCAGTTGCCATCTGTCCCTGAAGATTTGCCACATTTGTAATTAGCTGGTTAGTAAGTTTGCCAAAAAGATATTATAAACTGTCCAAGTCTAGTTTAGTTGTTAATGTCTAACTTGTCATAATGTTGGACCTGTTCAGAGTTTTTCTACTGTTATTGGTGAACAATGACTGTGCTGCTTCTATGTGGTGTAGAACTTGGCACTCTTCTCAATGTAAAGCATTCATAAATCTATCAAATTTTTTGGAATCTTCTGAGAAAAATGCAGAATTCTACTTTCAGACTGTTCAGTCTTAATACATACCATGCCTAATACAATCAATATTATTAAAACCATTAAGCTACCTGACAAAACTATTGTAAAAGAAAGAACAGTATTAAACCCCATGGCCAATTTTTGATCCTTCTTACATAAACATTTATATAACAGTATGTAGGGATGCACCAATTCTGATACTGGGATTGGAAATGTGTCTGACACTGGCAAACGAAAAAAAAGTTAACCACTATTCTACATGTATCCTTAATGCAATAACAATAAACAGTGGTCTAATATGTTTCCAGGAAAATTAGCATGAGTACAAAATTACTATAATCCATTTTAAGCGGTGGTGCAAATAAAAACAATTAACATTAAAGCTGCAAGCAGCCATTTGTAGGGCTAAGCGCAAAAAGAGGATACAACATGCCAACATGGCTAGGAGTGTCAGATTAAACTGTAGCATTAAGTAATTGGAGACATTTAAATATGAATGTAGGCATAATGTGTGAAAAAATCATATACAGTCACTAATAATATCATTTAATGGGTGGTAGCTTTTGACCAGCAGGGGGAACTCTTTCGATACAGAGCATAACAGCCTCAGGTCATGCTGGTGATGAGATATACCAAGTTTGGTCTGAATAAGATAAAGCGTTGTGGAGATACAGCCTTACAGCTGTATTCGCAAGCGCTATGTTAAATTTGTTTGCGTGTTATTCGATAACGGTTGGGTTTATTAAAAAGCTTCTAATACATTTTTGTCGACATGGTCTAAAGATGATGTTTCAATTTTCATGAAAAATGGCCTAGGAGGAGTTTGAAAAAGTATTTTTTTCTGAAAATAAAAATGCCGGGAAAACTATCATGGCGGAAAATGACGTTATAAGGTGCAATGGAATCGTATTGAGCTAGGGAATCAGAGGAAAAAATAATTTTGTTTGTAGCCCTCATGGTTAAAAAAAGGTTTTAGCATCAACGACACCCAGTAATAAACAGTTGAACAATTCATTTGACCACTAGGTGGCGCTGGTCTGGTGCTGGTCAAAACTTCTCAGGCTCCTTCAGGGTATCATACTGATGATCCATACCAAGTTTCGTAACGATACGGTCATGCGTTCAGAAAATATAACATTTTAGTACAAAATTCAAAATGGATGACACCTAAAATGGTCAACATGTTAAAGTTGGATATCAGTCGACTCGGCATGATGCCCTGGATCTAAATAGACAATTTTTATGATTTTTTGACAAAACCGTTCAGAAGTTATAAGCAAAAATAGCCTTTTTTTGTTTCTCCGGACCAGTAGGTGGCGCTGCGCCGAAACACAGCCTGTAGCCTTAGGTCATGCTTGTGATGATATATACGAAGTTTGGTCTGAATACAATTAAGCGTTGCAGAAATATAGCATTATGTCTGTTTTCGCAAGCTCTACATAAAATTAGTTTGAGCGTTTATCAAAAAACGGTTAAGCAAATCAACTTGAATTCCATAACTTTTTGTCAGCACTGCCTGAAGATGATCTGGTGCAATTTTGGTGCAAATCGGACAAACCATCTAGGAAGAGTTTGCAAAAGTAGGTTATTTGGAAAATCCAAAATAGCGGACATATTGTTATTACGGAAAATGACGTCATAGGGTGCAATCAAATCGCCATGAGCTCAGGAATCAGGGATTTTTTTTTTTGATAGGCCTTACGGTTCTAATGCTAATAGATTATGCTAATGTTATTAGCATAATATTTTAGAAATTTTGGACAGGTGGTGGCGCTAGAGGCAATGAGTTAGAGCCACCAAAATTGGTGTAATTGATGTTGGGAATGTCCTCTATCAGAATGTCAAACAACTTTCCTGTAAACGGTTCTATGGGCTGCCATAGACGCCCAGTCGGAGGAGAAAGAAGAATAATAGGAACGCTAACAGATACAATAGGTGCCTCCGCACCTTCGGTGCTTGGCCCCTAATAATAAGAACGCTAACAGATACAATAGGTGCCTCCGCACCTTCGGTGCTTGGCCCCTAATTACAAGTACATTAGGGTGATCAGTTTTTGTGGAACTAACACCGGGACACTTTGTGTGCGACTGTAGTGCTTGTGCACGCACACATTTTGTATCGTGAACATGTGAAAGCCCAGATGAGACATAGACAAAAAGATTTTTAGCAAAGCTCACAACATAATGGGGTATCTCAGTTAATATTCATACATTTTCTTGGTATGTAGCCTACATATCTAAGAAATAATATTAAAAGACATTGAGTGAGTTTTGTATGGGACCAACATAATTTTTCAAAAATAAAGCATTCATTTGGAAAATGCACCGACTGAACTTGTGAAAAACCTTCTGAAAAGGTATTTTTCATTAGCCTAGAAATCTAGACACACCCTACCGGCTGCAAATATAATTTGCAGCTAGGGACTGACTAGCAACTCTCCTTTGACTTGCAGGCTGGAAAAACCAAATTCTGGTCAGGCCAATCACAACATGTATAGAGTCGGTTGGCGGGCTTAACGTTATTACGGGAAAACAAAGAAATGGTTGCTGCTGCTGGCGAACAGTGGTCTTTCGAATCGGCTTTGGCCGCGACTCTGGTAGACTTGGAGTTAATCATTTCTTTGAGAAAATAAAAAAGAACGGCACTGAAGTCATTCTTACAAAAGGAAGATCTGTTCGGAGTTTTGCTGACCGGACACTTCGTTGCTCTGGTTGGTTGTAGCGCTATCCTATTGCGTGCATAGGGAATTTGAAAGACAACCGTTTATCCCACCCCTCAGATTCAGCACTGCCAATGATAAGTTCCCAGACCCAACATCTTGATGTGGGTATCGCTTGCCAGGCTAATTTTTCATTGCATGGCAATAAACAAATTATTTGGAACTGCTGCCACAGGGTTGAACTAAAGTTATGTTAACAATTTATGGTAAGGGTACATGAATTATGAATTCATGCATGAAGTAAATTCATGATTTGTGCATTAATTATTCCGTTATATCTTATGAATCATTAGAAATTGACATGAGTTCATAGCCTCTCATTCATTACCTCGTGCATGAAAAACACATTAACTAAAGCATTAGGTAAGGTGGGTACATCATTAAGCACAAGTTGTGTTCAAATCAGAATTTGCACAGTGATGACCACATGTTTTTGCAGAAACATTTATAATCATGATTCTGCTTAATTGCACTGCTGTGCTAGATCCCGTTTCACTGCGGTTGATGATCACGTTTCCACCTGGTGAAGCCAGCTTTCATCTCCAGGCGGCTTTACGTTCTTCCTGCACAAGACCACCAAACTGTATTGATGCTACATAAAGAATATGGTCACAGCCCACCCATCATATCTTCATTGTTGGAGAATAATTGAACATTGATAAACAAAGTGACCTTATAACAATGGGCTGTGTACCTTCAGATCCCCCACCCGGTACAGCCAGAAGAGGACTGGCCACCCCCTTGAGTCTGGCCTCTCTCTAAGTTTCTTCCCAGGTCCCACCTACTAGGGAGATTTTCTTAGCCACTGTGCAACACTTGTGTTGCTTGCTTTTTTTGGTCTTGGGCCGGGTGTCTGTCAAAGCACTTTGTGACAACCGCGGTTGTAAAAAGGGCTTTATGAATAAATTTGATTGATTGATTGCTGAAGACGGATCTACTTAAAGATTTGATGGGAGCTACAGTATTTTAGCCAGTGCTTAGAATATTTCATTATTTATCTCAGACATGTTTTCCAAACAGATTATTCTAAAATAAATTTACAAAAGTAAAATTAAAAGCTGTTTCAACAAATATTGCGGCATGTATTTCTCTCAAATGTGAAACACTGTTAAATGAACAATATGTTGGCTGTTAAAATGTGGGCATCCACCAGCCTAACTGACACAGTGGCCTTCATTTATGAAGCATGCATATGACCTAAGACAGGCATTCAGCGATTCACACGCAAAGCATTTATCAATTTGAATGTGAGTGTAGGCTGCGATAAAATTTCACGTCTGGTCAATGGTAACTCGTGTATGCAAGTTCTACAGTGTGACTAGCGATGGTTCATGGTACCCTATAACCACTCTAGTAAAAAAAGGTGTGTATATTTACATCAATGTAATCTCGCACCCAAACACTTAAGCCCAATTCTCAGAAGCTCTGGTGGACCCATGTTTCAAACGTGACCTTCTGTAGTGCCAGAATATGTTGGAGCAATAGCCATAGGCTCAATTGATCTACCAATCTTCCACTACAGCTGATTATTGTCCCCCTGTATGGCTGTTGGGTTTAGACTTGGAAGCACACACCGACATGTCATCATTTAGTAAATTTAGATAATTCCAAAAAAAGGTTGCTTGTCATGTCAATGTAATCCAATTTCAACCATTTTGTAAGTCGTTAAGAATTGTCATGTACTAGTTTAAGGCTATTAGCAAAACCTCAAATTGGAAACTCCAAGTACAATTCAAAGAAAAGGATTTAAAGGTTTATTAACAATAATTAAAGGACAGAGCAAAAAGTTACCAAAAAACACATAGAAGTGCCTATACTGGGAGTACTACAAACAAAAAGAGGCATGATGGATCCATGTTCTCATTCTGTTTAGGCCAAATTCTGACTCTACCCTCTGAATGTCTCAACAGAAATCGAGACTCATCAGACCAGGCAACATTTTTCCAGTGTTCAACTATCCAATTTTGGTGTGCTCTTGTAAATTGTAGCCTCTTTTTTCTATTTGTAGTGGAGATGAGTGGTACCCGGTGGGGTCTTCTGCTGTTGTAGCCCATCCGCCTCAAGGTTGTGCGTGTTGTGGCTTCACAAATGCTTTGCTGCATACCTCGGTTGTAACAAGTGGTTATTTCAGTCAAAGTTGCTCTTCTATCAGCTTGAAGCAGTCGGCCCAGTCTCCTCTGACCTCTAGCATCAAAAAGGCATTTTCGCCCACAGGACTGCCGCATACTTGATGTTTTCCCTTTTCACACCATTCTTTGTAAACCTTAGAAATAATTGTGCGTGAAAATCCGAGTAACTGAGCAGATTGTGAAATACTCAGACCGGCCCGTCTGGCACCAACAACCATGCCACGCTCAAAATTGCTTAAATCACCTTTCTTTCCCATTCTGACATGCAGTTTGGAGTTCAGGAAATTGTCTTGACCGGGACCACACCCCTAAATGCATTGACGCAACTTCCATGTGACTGGTTGAGTAGATAATTGCATTAATGAGAAATTGAACGGGTGTTCCTAATAATCCTTTAGATGAGTGTACATCTGGGAGAATGCGATGAAAGAATGGCCTCACTATAGACCCTACTCTACCAATAAGGAACTTGAGAGCATAATGCCCTTACCGGAAACAGAGGGACCATGACAGGAAACCGAGGGACCATGACAGGAGACCGAGCGACCATGACAGGAGACCGAGCGACCATGACAGGAGACCGAGCGACCACGACAGGAGACCGAGGGACCACGACAGGAAACCGAGGGACCACGACAGGAGACCGAGCGACCACGACAGGAGACCGAGCGACCACGACAGGAGACCGAGGGACCACGACAGGAGACCGAGGGACCACGACAGGAGACCGAGGGACCACGACAGGAGACCGAGGGACCACGACAGGAGACCGAGGGACCACGACAGGAGACCGAGCGACCATGACAGGACACCGAGGGACCATGACAGGAGACTGAGTGACCATGACAGGACACCGAGGGACCATGACAGGTGACTAAGGGGGAGGTTCATCAGTTGTTGGAGCGGGCTTGCAGTGGTGTCCAAGGCGGAAAGCAGGTGAGGAGAACGTTTATAGGCTCGTTTGAACAGGAAACACATAGCATCTTGATCCAGCTTCCCCCAACCTACTAAGGCTTGATCGACTGGTGAGGAGCAATCAGGTGATTGTGGCTGAAGGGCACAACCCTCATAGTTTGCGCTGCGACAGCCATCTTGGGCGGAGGGATGGTGTCGCCCAACAAAGTATAATAACTAAACAGGGTAAACGGAAAACTACAAGAACAAAAGAGTCCTCGGTGTCCTCCGGACTAGGGGATCGTTACAAGAATGATATTTTTCCTCATTGCAATTTCATTCAAATGGCAAAATAAGCACTGAATAGAATATATATCTATATACCAATATATCTGCTTTTTTATATTTTAAAAAATATTTTAAAATGCAGTTTGAAAAGCTTTTGTAAACTGATCACTGAATGAGAAATTTGTGCCATTCTCAATTGGCATCAAAATCTTTAAAAATTGTATGTGTAGGCATGCAAGTCTAAGTTCATTCTCTGGAACACATAACAGTGCAAGCATGTGTTCGAACTAGCCTCCCATCTAATTGAGGAAATTCTTGAAAAGACAAAAAATAAGAATTAATAATGTATTGTAGTCATCAAATCAACATGTATTGACAAACTTGTATACTACACTAAACTGAAGTAAGTTTTTTGTTTGTTGCTTTAAACAGCAGAATGCAAATAACTCCCATTCACTGTGTATACAGCTAGTTCCTTTGGTGCAGCAAACAAAAGCCTGATGTGTTCTAAATCATTAACTGCAGTACAGAATTGTGCCCAAGATAAAGTGTAACAAAGCAGAGTATGCACAGCACCACGCCTGCTTGTTATCCACCATGAACAACTTAGTATCTTCACTCTACCTCCCTGTCTAATGCTCACTCCCTCTTCAAGTCAACTCCTCTCTTTATCTCTCTCTCCTCTTCACCAAAATGGGAGGCTGCCAACAAAGCAGCACTCTCAATGTTACATCTTTGAATGCAGAGAATCTCCACATATTAACCACCCCACCACCCACACACACACAACCCACCCATCTCTCAGAAACTCACTCACTTCCTCTTCTCTCCCCCATAAATCTCAGCCCATCATCCTAGTACTTTTGTGTTAAATGAGGAATAATTCCAGTTAAGTCCATTTTATATTAAATGCCCTGGGTTAACACTGAGCCATTACATTGTTGAATCCCACTTCATTCATTACATATTCTACTAGACTCCCATTTCATTTAATGGAATTCCTACTGTTCATTAGATTGAAATTCCAATTAATTCAATATTTCATTGGAATCCCATGTTGTTCTGTTAGCAATATTTGTTCTTTAGAGATCCCATTTTATTCCATTTGAAATATATTTCCTGCCATATTTCACTGAAAAGGCCATTGTTGTTTGCAGACTGTAATGTATACGATATGGCTGTCATTATGTAATCCAAATGGGCTCATAACTTAAACTACATTTGGCTAGGACTGCAAAATGACAGTGGTCTTCTCTAAGTCACTGCCTTGCAGTAAACCTTCACCATAGCTGCCAATAGTTGTTACTCAGGCATCCAACGGAGGGCAGGACCAATTGGGGTACTCATTTGTTGGGAGGGAGGGGGCATTTTAACCCTATTATTCCCAATGTCTAACTCCCCTTAACTGTGTTTCGTAAGGTGCGAACTGCCTCTGTAAAATGGGCAAATCGGTCTAGTCTGTACCTTTGTCACGCCCCAAGATTTACATACAGACCAGCCCACTGGTGTTCGGGGACACAAACGTGAATGTAGGTCACGAACTGTAGATCTGAGACACTAGTTTAGCTTTGCGCTGCTCTGTGTATTTCCATGGGAATTTTAAGAGTCTACAAGAAGATTCATGTGAAGTTCGACACTGAATTAATAATTTGCTCAAACCATTTAACCAAAAACAGTTTTGAAAACCTAGGACAACTTAAAGCAGTATTTGCTAAGCTGCTGTCCCTGAAAAGAGGTGCTGTTCCAAACGTATGGTCAAATCAAACGCAAACTGTATGATTTTGTCACTAACATTTATTGGCAATGCTAACGTATCCTGGATCTAGCATATGTAGAAATGTGATGATTTAGTTTATTGGCAATTTAATTTAACCTTTATTTAAACAGGTAAATTGACTAAGAACAATTTCTGATTTACAGCAACGACCTGGGAGCAATTAGGATAAAGTGTCTTGCCCAAGGACACAACAACATTTGGCCCAGTCGGGAATTGAACTGGCAACCTTCTGACTACAAGTCTGACTCCCTACCCACTGAGCCATCTGCGCCCCAAATGGGGCTAACAGATGGGGCTAACATTATTTAATTTTCCTGACTGTGTTTCATTCGAATGAATAACCTGTGTTGTCATGTAAATCTACAATTCACAATGCATGTTTGTCCAGGTCTTTGTCGAGTTTCTTTTTTATTTCTGCAAGTAAGCTAACTGAAGCTAAATAGAATCATAATAGTTTGGTTGCTAAGCTGTAACGTTACCCAGCTAAATCAAATGATATCTAGTCAATCTGTTGAAAACAGAGTGTGTAGATACAATAGATTTATTTGCGTCTTTTTATTTCAGAATACATCACAAGAAGGACAACACACGAAAGACGAAGCTTGCCAAACAGATGCTCCAAGGTAACCATATTATCTAATTATTCTTACAAAACCAGTCTTATGTTGTTTGTGTATTCCAAACGTGTAGCATTATGACTGGTTAGCATTTAGCAGAGCAGTGTTATCCAAGTATGTTTACCATGATGACTGGGTACTTATCAATTATGTGAGCCATTCACAACAAATTAACAAACTATTCATAGTATGAATAAAACTATATATACTATTCATCTGTATTAACACTGATTGGCCTGATCTCAATAAATTGCATTACCTTTTGTTGGGGAGGCTGTTGAAAGTTATTTGATCAATAGGTATGAATCGGTTTATATACAAATGATGTGACTGAAAAGTAAATTGTGTGTTGAAGATGCCTTTTAATTTACTTGGCTATTGTATGACATAGTGATGGCAGTAGGTGTGAGACATCAAAATGCGATAAGAAAATAAGATCACATAGTACTACATGGAAAGAAGGTAATAATCTCCTAATCAGCGGGATAGTATTTACAATATTATAACAGTAGACCTTCAGACACAGAAGAGAGTAGTAATATTTTTGTTGATGCAAGTGGTACTCGTTTCACTACTGTACAGCCATAGCCTACAAATTGCCACAGAAATAGTAGGTTAGTGCCCAGCGAACTGAACGTCCTATTGTAAGATCACAATACTACTGGCAAAGAATGTATGTAATTCCAAATCAGATGACATATTCAACAGGAGAGTATAAGTAAGGTAATAATATTACAATACTGACGTGTATCTTCGCGAGCAGCACACATTTCACTACAGGCATTTAGCCGTTGAACTGCCCACTACTGTACAGACTGGCTATGAACTTTTCAGCTCACTGGAAGTCTTGGCAGAATTTTCACGAGGGTACAAGTTGTAAAACATTTGTTTGTGTGCAAATTAATAACTGTTATGTTGCTTACAATGCTAAAAACCTGCCTAAAAGAAAGTTATAGTTATGCTTAGACTACGACTATGAGTATGACAGTACACTAGTATTAGCTAAACTTACGGTAACACTTTATTTTGAGAGTCCATCTCTAGAAACCTAACCTTAACCATTACCCTAAAACATATTCTAAACTTACCCTTACCCTTAAAATACACAATTAGTTGCTTATCAACAGATGGTTTGTTGATAGTTTGTTGATAGTCATATCATCAACAAACTATCTGTAGAGCACATACAGATGGAATGTCATACTCTCCAAATAAAGTGTAACCAAACTTACCTCTCTGAAGTAGTCATTTCCAGTCTATGGGCGACTGGTTGCTAAATCAGATTATTCCTCTGATTCAGGCTCAAACACGGTTCAACCCCTTATATTGTAGCTTGATCTCTCAGAAATCTGTGAAACTGCCACGGAGTCTGAACTTCAGAATCTGTGGCAGTTTAACGGAATGGGGCCAAAATCCGTGGCAGTTTCACGGAAAAGTCTGCGATGGGCGCACAGTGAGACCTTGGTGTTAACTCGATCTAAGACTTACCCAAACCCCTAACCTAACCTTAACCACTCAGAAACCTTGATGTTAATTCGATCTAAGCCTTACCCAAACCCCTAACCTTAACCACTCAGAAACCTTGCTGTTAACTCCATGTAACATGTATTATTTCGTAATATATTGTTTGTAACCATGGTGATTGTGAGGAAAAAAATGATAAAAATCCATATTTGCAACGTCTGCATTGCGCTGGAATAGAAAACAAAATACATGCAAAGTGTCCGCCTGGATTCGAACTTGCAATCTTTGGTATGTTAGTCACATGTTTTTACGCCCTCCCACCATCCCTCAACCTACCAACCTGCAAAATCCACGCTATTTACACTCTGCTACATCATCATGCGATTCTGTGAAACTGACACAGATTTAGAAGTTAAGGATCCGTATTTATTTAACATAGTTTTCTGCCATTTCGTGAAACTGCCACGGAGTTTGAAGTTAAGTGTCCGTGGTAGTATCTCCGATTTCTGAGAGATCAATTTTGTAATACTGCCATGGTATCTTCACCTTTGATGTTTAAGTGTAATGCTGTTGGCCATTCTGGGCTAGATTTATCAAGCCGTTTGCGCCTGTTTTCAGGCGCTAATTGGTCGCAAAGACGGACGTAACCAATGCGGGCTATTTACTAACCAGGCGCACTTGGGTAAAATCGCAGATTGCGTGCCACATGAGCGACAAGAGACAAGTTGCGCTTT
>JACXGM010029617.1:0-13640 GCA_016801145.1 Umbra pygmaea
ATGAGTGATTGAGAATGAGGGGGAGAGGAAGAATGTGATAAAGAGAGATAGAGGATGAGTGATTGAGAATGAGGGGGGAGAGGAAGAATGTGATAAAGAGAGATAGAGGATAAGTGATTGAGAATGAGGGGGAGAGGAAGAATGTGATAAAGAGAGAGAGAGAGGATGAGTGATTGAGAATGAAGGGGGAGAGGAAGAATGTGATAGAGAATGAGGCGGAGAGGAAGGATGTTATAGAGAGAGATAGAGGATGAGGCGGAGAGGAAGGATGTGATAAAGAGAGAGAGGATGAGGCGGAGAGGAAGGATGTGAGAAAGAGAGATAGAGGATGAGGTGGAGAGGAAGGATGTGATAAAGAGAGATAGAGGATGAGGCGGAGAGGAAGGATGTGAGAAAGAGAGATAGAGGATGAGGTGGAGAGGAAGGATGTGATAAAGAGAGATAGAGGATGAGGCGGAGAGGAAGGATGTGATAAAGAGAGATAGAGAATGAGTGATTGAGAAGGGAGATGAAACATGATGAGATGGAACCAACTCCCTGTGAAATGATGCAAAGCTGGTCAATGTAATCACATCCATAGATCATTCTGCCACAGAGAGAGGTGGGACGAAGTGTGTTGAAGAAAATAAATACTTCTGATGGTTTCCACTCTAAGGCCTTACAAAGGCACAACTCTGCCAATCTGAAGAGATTGTGGATGCATCTCACTGAAAATGCTAATTTGTGGGATATTCACAGATGTACTGTAATCAAACAAAATTGCACTGAATCGTTTCTAAAATATATATATATATATATGTCATCCCTATTAACCATCTGTGCATCAAAATAGTGGAAAGTTATAATTCTGTATCCAATGGATTATATACAGTATTTGCCAAAAAAAAAGGAACGGAAATTGTGGGTTTAATTGTCTACTTCGTTAGGCTCTCATAACAAATCCCATTTCCTTTTATAAATACACCCAAAACATGTATCTTATTTCCCCACTGCTGGTAGCAGCAGGGGCATGCAGTACGTAAAACTCAGAAACCCTATTGTTTCTATTTTTCAATTGACTGTTTCACCTATTTTAATTCAGCATTGATAACCCACCATGAAATACCTTTACATTGATATCACAAAATGTTGGCCTTACTTTACTAGCCATTGTCTAATTATGTAATTTTAACCATCTTTCCCTTCAGAGGGACAGATGAAGGAGTTAGATGAGAGAAAAGTAGAGCAGAATGGGCTGGGGGAAGAGAGAGAGATGGCATCAGAGAAGACAGACAGAGTTTGGTCTCAAGCAGCTTTAGGAGGAAGAGTGATTTGGCTGATTTAATAGGGCAGATCCAGCGAGAGACGGATAAGCTGAGATAGTCTAGATCAACACAATGCAGAGGACAGAGTAGAAGAAAAATATGAATTCAAATTACATGAGAAAGGGCACCTTAAACATACAATTTTTACACTAATGCATGTAAAGTTTAGACGAATGTTGAGAGATAAAGCTCAAAGTTGTATAACATGTTGAAGAGTATAAAGATTATACAAGATTTTCCCAAAAAAAAAGAAAAAAAAAAAGATTATACAACCCTCTTGTAAACTCAACCCTAATGTTGACCATTAGCTGTTCTTGTCATTTTTTTTCACTAATTATTGTCATTTGTGGATTTTTTTCTGTGTTTAGACTCAAATGCTGGCAAGAAGAATGCAAGGCAACACACCTGGGACCTGGAATGGAAGAGTACAATGGCAGTATTATGAAAAAATCACAACCCTCCATCTTAGCCATAATCCTAACACTCGGCTGTATTGAAGTCGTCAGGGGTACTGAATTCAAGACAAGCATCTCTTGGAGGCAGGCAGCACCATGCTGCAATGCCTGACGTAGCTGGAGGTCCACTCATGGAGATTCCACCTTCTCGACGTTCTCAGTGCTCCTAACACGCGCCAAGTAAACAGAAATGCCTTCAAAAGTCAGCTGCTTATACTTGTTGACAGTCGTTTGCTGGGCTAGTGCTCTCTGGTACCTGAGTCTGTCTCGCCCCTCCACCTCATATGTGGGCCAGCTGTCCATTCCCATCCGTCAGAAGACCAAGCTCAACAAGAACACAACCATTAGCAATATACGGACTCGGCCACTCAATCCGCATGCCTTTGACTTTGTCATCAACGAGCCGAAGAAGTGTGACGTGGAGGCCCCTTTCCTCGTCATCTTGATCAGCACGACCCACAAGGAGTTTGACGCACGCCAAGCAATACGAGAGACATGGGGTGACGAAAGCACGTTTGGCGACGGCGTTCGCATCCTCACGCTATTCCTGCTGGGAAGGAACACGGACCCGGTGCTCAACCAAATGGTCGAGCAGGAGAGTCAAATCTTCCATGATGTCGTGGTGGAGGATTTCATTGACTCGTACCACAACCTGACCCTCAAGACACTGATGGGCATGCGCTGGGTTGCTACCTTCTGCCCCAAAGCCCAGTATGTCCTCAAGACGGACTCGGACATCTTCGTCAACATGGAGAACCTAGTCTACAACCTCCTGAAGCCCACCACCAAGCCACGGAGGCGCTACTTCACGGGCTACGTCATCAACGGTGGTCCCATCAGAGACATGCGCAGTAAGTGGTACATGCCCAGAGACCTCTACCCCGAGGCCAAGTACCCGCCCTTCTGCTCAGGCACAGGGTACGTGTTTTCAGCGGACGTGGCGGAGCTCATCTACAAGACATCCCTGCACACCAGACTGCTCCACCTGGAGGATGTGTATGTGGGCCTGTGCCTTCGCAAGCTGGGTATCCACCCCTTCCAGAACAGCGGATTCAACCACTGGAAGATGGCCTACAGTCTGTGCCGGTACCGACGAGTCGTAACGGTTCATCAGATCTCCCCAGAGGAGATGCATCGCATCTGGAATGACATGACCAGCAAAAAACACCTGAAGTGTTAACCAGCCAGGGACAGTTAGTGCCCATCTGAGGATGTCCTGATCTTGTTCTCCTGCTTCTGCTGCTTATTTTTCCTAGTTCTCAGTGTCATCCTCATTTACCTCTTCCTACTCCTTCTTTCTAATTTTTCTCATCACTGTACAGCACAAGACACTGTGGGGAAAGTTCTAGAACAATATTGGCCAGGCCATGTGCACTGTCCCAGGGAAACTTATCGTGAGGCCTCTTTCATATAATACCAAGGTTACTCTCTGCTGTTGTAACTTTTAAAATCCCCCACTTAGCTATAGATTGAGTGTGAAGCCATAGATAATTGTAAAGCTGTAGATGACTGTAAAGCCTCAACTTAAGGCAAATGCTTGGATTAAATGTATCAGTGAAAATGTGGTATACATAGGGCAGTCAAATAAAAATAAATGTGAAATGTACTATATTTGGCTCAAATTATGCAGTAAATAACTGTTTATTTATTTAGTACATTTAGTTATGGGCATAGTATATGTTTATTGTAAGAGACCTTACAACAAAATAATCTGAATCAGAATGTTGTTACTTTTCACAAAAAGGCCCTTGTAACATTCCGATATTAATGCTCCTAATCAAGGATATAGCTCTTATTAATATTCTTAAAGTTCAAACATAAGCATGCATACACACACAAATGTGTACACTCACACACATTTGATTTTCTATCCTTGTGGGGACCCATAAATCCATGTTCTGTAACCCTAATCCTGACATCTACATTAACTTCCTAAACCTAAGATTAACCTCAATAACCTAACCAACCTAGTGCTACACCTAACACCTAATGCATAAGCATAAAAGTAATTCTAATTCTAACAGTATGTCTTAAATCTACCCCTGCGTTTTATCTGGTGGGGGCTAAACAACATTACTGTTACTTTCCATTATTTTACCAGACAAGCTGGTCTATTAGTAGACATGGTTCAAACACAGAATTATTTTATGCTACAGTATATGCATTCTAATTAATTTGTCTCAATTTCTGATTGGAGGATAGTGCAGAGCCATTAACAATAGATACATTTGCACATACTGTAGATATGAAGCAGTTGGCCAATGTGAGAAAACAATAAAGAGCTTTTAAACCCATCCAACATTGTTTAAACAGTTGTCAATAACAGCAGGTTCGTCAGGTTTGAGCTCATTTACAGCAAGGTGTTCACCATGAGCTGCTGTTCACCATGAAATGGATGTTCTATCTTCATTTAAATCACTGTGGGAGGTTACAATTCAATCAAAGGGCATCATGGCTTTGTAAACATCGTGGTTACCTAGCTGGCTTGCTACTTCTATTGGTTACAATTTGTGGTTTTGTTCATATCGAAAAAATAAAAATATGCCAAGGAATGTATTTATGGTTGAACTTTATGTAAATGTTTTTAAGCATTACTCATGACTTTGAGCACCTGTAATGGAGATAGACAGCTTTACCACAGCTTCTGAAAGAGACAGAATGCACAGGGTGTGTCAGCAGAAAGATATGTGCTGGAATACAGTAGGTTCCATGTGGTGAAATGTGGTCACAAAAATGAATGGCACTAACATCAAGTGTTGACGTGTTATTATTGCAAAGTGTTATAACTGCCCTGGTTTACAGTATCAAGTATTTTAAGTCACAGTTCAGAAAGGTCAATAAATATATTGACATTTAAAATCTTTCAATTGTGATGCATCCACTTTATGACAGTATATTTTACAACAATAGGCTGTTTGCACTGTGGTTGTTAATTCATTGAAATGTCAGTTCTTAAACACAGGTGTGGAGCATTTCAACAAAAGCACTCTGATGCGATTAAGTTAATTTATCTAGACAACACCCCATTTTAAGAACAACTCTTCCCCTGAAGTAGTAGGAATAATAAGAAATACCAACATATGAAACTAATGTGAATTATCAGCTGTATTAGATTAATAATGAATGTCAATTTAAATGGCTGGATTCAATCTTTATTTCTAAAGTGTCATAGATTGTATCAATTATTTCAAATTTAGTTCCCCAACGTACAGTGCCTTGCGAAAGTATTCGCCCCCCTTGAACTTTTTGACCTTTTGCCACATTTCAGGCTTCAAACATAAAGATATGAAACTGTAATTTTTTGTGAAGAATCAACAACAAGTGGGACACAATCATGAAGTGGAACGAAATTTATTGGATATTTCAAACTTTTTTAACAAATAAAAAACTGAATAATTGGGCGTGCAAAATTATTCAGCACCCTTAAGTTAATACTTTGTAGCGCCACCTTTTGCTGCGATTACAGCTGTAAGTCGCTTGCGGTATGTCTCTATCAGTTTTGCACATCGAGAGACTGAAATTTTTGCTTGCCCATTCCTCCTTGCAAAACAACCTCTCAGTGAGGTTGGATGGAGAGCATTTGTGAACAGCAGTTTTCAGTTCTTTCCACAGATTCTCAATTGGATTCAGGTCTGGACTTTGACTTGGCCATTCTAACACCTGGATATGTTTATTTGTGAACCATTCCATTGTCGATTTTGCTTTATGTTTTGGATCATTGTCTGGTTGGAAGACAAATCTCTGTCCCAGTCTCAGGTCTTTTGCAGACTCCATCAGGTTTTCTTCCAGAATGGTCCTGTATTTGGCTCGATCCATCTTCCCATCAATTTTAGCCATCTTCCCTGTCCCTGCTGAAGAAAAGCAGGCCCAAACCATGATGCTGCCACCACCATGTTTGACAGTGGGGGTGGTGTGTTCAGGGTGATGAGCTGTGTTGCTTTTACGCCAAACATAACGTTTTGCATCGTTGCCAAAAAGTTCGATTTTGGTTTCATCTGACCAGAGCACCTTCTTCCACATGTTTGGTGCATCTCCCAGGTGGCTTGTGGCAAACTTTAAACGACACTTTTTATGGATATCTTTCAGAAATGGCTTTCTTCTTGCCACTCTTCCATAAAGGCCAGATTTGTGCAGTATAAGACTGATTGTTGTCCTATGGACAGACTCGCCCACCTCAGCTGTAGATCTTTGCAGTTCATCCAGAGTGATCCTGGGCCTCTTGGCTGTATCTCTGATCAGTCTTCTCCTTGTATGAGCTGAAAGTTTAGAGGGACGGCCGGGTCTTGGTAGATTTGCAGTGGTCCGATACTCCTTCTATTTCAATATTATTGCTTGCTCAGTGCTCCTTGGGATGTTTAAAGCTTGGGAAATCTTTCTGTATCCAAATCCAGCCTTAAACTTCTCCACAACAGTATCTCGGACCTGCCTGGTGTGTTCCTTGTCCTTCATGATGCTCTCTGTGCTTTCAACGGACCTCTGAGACTATCACAGAGCAGGTGCATTTATACGGAGACTTGATTACACACAGGTGGATTCTATTTATCATCATTAGTCATTTAGGTCAACATTGGATCATTCAGAGATCCTCACTGAACTTCTGGAGAGAGTTTGCTGCACTGAAAATAAAGGGGCTGAATAATTTTGCTCGCCCAATTTGTTAGTTTTTTATTTGTTAAAAAAGTTTGAAATATCCAATAAATTTCGTTCCACTTCATGATTGTGTCCCACTTGTTGTTGCTTCTTCACAAAAAATTACAGTTTTATATCTTTATGTTTGAAGCCTGAAATGTGGCAAAAGGACGAAATGTTCAAGGGGGCCGAATACTTTCGCAAGGCACTGTATATAAGCTACTGCAGAGTACATGAATGCACCATAACCAAATTGCTGTCAGAGTAATGATAATAATAATAATACATGGGACTTACAAAGCGCTTTTCAGGGACCCAAAATCACTAAATATAGTGTAATTGCAGTATGCTGCAGTTAGACTGTAGTTGCAATGCTGTCTGCCTACGGTAAGTTGCAAATAACGTCAAATTTGAATTCGAAATGTCAAGCTTGCCTGGAGCTATAGTATTTCTAATTAGGTTTCAATCCTGCAATCTATTGGCTAAAGGCAATCTCTACTTCTGGAGAAACATTGCCTTTAAGTTTTAATCAGGCTACAAAAGTTCAGTGATACAGATTAAATCCAGCCCTTAATTTTCAGTCTTTCTATAATTAATGAAGATGTACGTATTTGTGGGATGTACTATTTTGGTATCACGAAGGGATGTTGTCAGTGTGAAGAAACTGTTTTGTGCTCACACTGCAACAATGTACCATAGATCTAGCCAATACTCTAGGCGGTGAAATATTCATTAAAATGATCTCATGTTGTTAGAGCAGGAGAATAACGACTCTATGGACCTACTTTATGACATTATGGACAAACATGACTGTGCATATGAGTTGTAAATTATTGTTAAAAATCAAACATATTTTCTTACTATGACTCTGAGGTCCTTTGTAAAAGAAATATTTCCTTTCTTGAACTGCAGTTTTTCCTTTGGGGCATACAGTAATGATGATGTAAAGCTATTAACCACATGCATTCCCGGGTGAATTCTATCTGTATGTGATGTGCAGTTATTTTTCATTGCTCAGGCATTGCTGGGACAAAGCAGACTGCAGTGTTATATTTTCTATTACTTGACCCATAAGGCCAAATGAACCAGTGGATGCATTTCATTAAAGACATATTTCATTTAGAATGTATTCTTCTTTTTCGACGTATGTGGGATTGAAATGCTGTAATTTATTGTGTTTACACCTAATAAGAGGACAGTTTATTGTACAATTATTTGCTGTGTGTTCTTGCAATACATACACTAGACTGCCAAAGAACCAGTTCCTTTATACCTGCCTTAATTATTACGCTCCCACTCAAAAACTGTGGTCAGGTAATTTACTGAAAAGTAGAACTCAGTAAGATTGCCTAGCAACCCCGGAGCTGGATACTGTGTAAAATAGTGAACACAGTGAGAAGCAACAACACAGAGAAATACTCTCAATTACTCCTGTGGATTCTCAACTCTTACATTTGTCCAGGTGTGTATGTATGTGTGTATGTGTGTGTATTGTTTATGCATACTTGTGGGTACCTGAAGTCTCCACATGTATACAAAAACTTGAGAAATTGACCTTGTGGGGACATTTCCCAAGTCCCTATTAGGGGAATTGCGATTTATGGCTCAGAAGTTAGGTTTAGGGAAATAATAATTATTGGGAATAGTGTTCGAATTGGGGTTACTATTAGGTTTAGGCATTGCCGGTTAAGTTTAGGGTTAGGGTTAGGCATTATTGAAATGTTTATTTTAGACACTAAATGTGGGTTACTGAGGTTAAGGTCAGGGTAACGTTATGGTTATGTTTATGGTCAGGGTTAGGTTTAGGGCTAGGAAAAAGAGAACATCGATATTAGGTCCAAATTACTTATCAAGTCCCCACAAAGATAGAAAGACAAACGTGTGTGTGTGTGTGTGTGTGTGTGTGTGTGTGTGTGTGTGTGTGTGTGTGTGTGTGTGTGTGTGTGTGTGTGTGTGTGTGTGTTTATGACTGAATTGTGAGTGTGTGTGTGCTGTGTAAAGCTGGTGGAATTTGACATGTGTGATTTGTGATTTCAGGTGGGGAGAACTTCAGTAATTGGTTTTACTGGTAAGTGAGAGCAGGCTTGTCAGATGCCAGCAGGTTTTGGGTGGTGGAGGTGAGATGCCTTTGAAAAGGAGTTTCTCTATCATGGGTCCCAGGAGCTGCACGGAGCCTCTGGGGATTCCGATAGATTCTATAAAAGCTGAGTCTTAACAGTATCTCTTTTCAAAATATAAGACACAGAGTAGTAAAACATTTACAGTGCCAGTTCAAACAATATTGTCATGAAATCCTTGGTGACAGATGTCTAGGTGAGATCTTTTCAATAAAAATAGTATTTACGTACACTTGCAAGGCGAAGTCTGTGGTAAATGGGATATTTTTGTTTGTCATCAATTTTATAATGTGTTATAATAATTATATCATAATGTCATAATAATTATACAAAAAATGTATAATTGAGCACCATCCACATTTAAGAGGCTGTGGGAAGTCTTACATGATATTGTATGAAATGGTTTTAAATATTCATGACAACGCATGTAAACAAAGATAACCAGTTTAACAATTACTTTTAAGAGCAGGGATGTCTGTAACTCTTTTCACAGTTTTTTCAGTTTCTCAAAGGTTGTATATGGTAGTGTATTAAAAACTTGATACAAACAACTCACATCTGTCCTTTACAACTTAATAACCGTGCGGTTATTAGACATGCAAATCAAACTGGAAATTCATGGTGGTGTCACAAATAGCGAACATTTGTTAAAATTCACCATACGGTCTGATAAGGTGTATTTTAACTGAATGGAATAGTGCGTAAGTCATGGCATGGCTATAAACATGGAACACATTTTTTGACAACATATCCACAACACTGCCATGATTAACACTATATTTGGCAGAAATAATAAATATAAATAATTAAATGTTCATTATTTTAGCCTCTAATAAATGTTCTTTCTCAACCAAAAAAACTATGTATGTGCACATCAATATGTTATATGCGATCGCAATCACAGGATTTTGCGAAATAGACACAAATTGGGTTCCAGAAATTTGTGAAATAGACATGAAAAAGTATTTTTATTGTGTGTATGTGACGATATTTTCAGCCCTACACTGAAGGAAGAAATTCATGTATACACGATTTGACACGATTTATAAGATTCTTAAATAATATAACATTAAACATATAATATGTAACTTTTCTGCAATAAAACAAATAAAAAATCAATATACCTATGGTATATATATTTTTTGTTGTGTACTTACATTTTCCCAAATGTTTCCACCAACTTTCAAACCCAGAGGAATTTGCATTGTAATTTGAAGAGACGGGATGTTTCGTTTTGTCACCCGTCAATGGCGAGTATAAACTTTGACTGCCCTAGTTGCTCTAATTGGCTTTACATAATGTGAAAAACCGTTACTAAACATAACGTGAATAAAACTATAATATCTTTAACAATACTCAGCGGCGCTATTGGCAAGAACTGTTCGCCTTGCAACACTACAAAATATTTTTTCGGCAACATGAACTCTGATGTTTTTAATAGCGCTCGTAAGTCACTACAATAATAATTGTTAATTCATTGCATAGTGTGTCCATGTTCATGTGTTGCTAAAATTAGTCTGTTGTTGGATAAAGGTGAAACAGGATCCGGCACCTATCAGAATTCATGCAGTTTGTTCCGGGGCCAATTTTGGCCTGATCTGTTTGCTCATGAACATGAATTGTCTTTTTCAATACTGTTTGTCGTCAGCAATGTAAACATTCTAATAAAACCCATGCAAAGTTTAATAATATGACCTCTTCCTTCTCCATATTTATTTAACTTACCAGTAAAAGCTGTCATGAACATTATAAGCACCATATAAGCCAAACTGATTCCAGACCTGCTGTCTTGATTTAACCTAATTGAAATCTAGTAGTATGCATAAGGCTAACTGATCTTAAAACAGTGGTAATACTCTGAGGGTACCATTTGTCTACGCAATAATGTCAAATTGCTTAGGTAAATCGTTTTCACTCACTGAATTTGAAATAAGTGAAATAAAATATGGACAGGAAAAGACAAGTGAGTTTGATGAAATTTTTCAAGACAAAAAAAAGAGATGGATGGTGGCTCAAAATGCATCAGAAAACTGACAGTGTTGGAGAAGAGGACTGCAGTTCAAACTGTTACTGACTGTGATACATTGGCTAGCAGAGCTGTGAATCCTGCACGTTCACCATCCTCACAACCACCACCAGCTGGTAGGTCTGTTGTTAGGAACACACTGAGCCCACTGGAACACACTGAGCCCATCGGAACACTCTGAGCCCACCAGAACACACTGAGCCCATCGGAACACTCTGAGCCCACCGGAACACACTGAGCCCACATCGGAACACACTGAGCCCACTGGAACACACTGAGCCCACTGGAACACACTGAGCCCACTGGAACACACTGAGCCCACTGGAACACACTGAGCCCACATCGGAACACACTGAGCCCACCGGAACACACTGAGCCCACATCGGAACACACTGAGCCCACTGGAACACACTGAGCCCACATCGGAACACACTGAGCCCACCGGAACACACTGAGCCCATATCGGAACACTCTGAGCCCACTGGAACACACTGAGCCCATATCGGAACACACTGAGCCCACATCGGAACACACTTAGCCCACCAGAACACACTGAGCCCACTGGAAGACAGAGCAAGAATGGGTAGAGCAGAAGTTTCTGGGAAGAAGATGACTGTTTACTAAACACAGACCCGGTCAAATCCATCCCACTTAATCAGCCACACACAGTTAGTATTTACTCACTAACTACACTTTTGGGGAAAATTGGGAATGATAGGACAACAGGCTATATAGTAGTATATTGTATAGTTATTTAAAACTATAAAAAATAATGTTATTACAGTTTTTTCCAATTGCTAACACACAAAATGCATAATTTGGCTCATTGAGTCAAAACTCAACACACAAGAATGCTTTACACAACACTTGAAGATTAACATTGAACTGCCATGTCAAAACTGCCATTCTGCAATCAAAACTGCCATTCTGCAATCAAAACTTAATACTCTGACTTCAAAAGTCCCTCTTCAGATCAATAGTTAACACACATGCACATGAACAATAAACAGTCAAACAGACACAACAGGCTGGTCAACTTTGGTCAACTTTACTCAAGACACTTCTGTCATTTGTAGTTTTTAAACTGTTTTTATTCCTGAAATAAGGGGGCATGTACAGCACCATAAAATGGTTGTGGTTGGCGAATTAGTCCCGGGCCAGAGCAGGAAACTGACATTATCCCAGATGACAACGAACATGGGCTGCCCTGGTTGGTCCTATGTGACCGCGGCATGTAGTGCATGCAGAAATGTCAGTATGTGTGCATTGTTGTAGGGACCCAGGGTGGCATGGTGATGGAGGACCCCCTGACCATTAATGGTTCCACACAGGTGATGTTTGCCCCGCACTGCCCGGCGACATTCTTGATGGCCCTTTGGCCGATGATATTTCAGTGTCGATGTCTGGTTTTTACCAGAGTCTCTCCCTCTATCTCCTCTCCCTCTTCCCTCCCCGTCTCTTCCTCGTTCTCCTCTCCCTCTTCCCATTTCTTCCTCATCTTCTCCTTTCCCTTGGTCCTTCAGCCTCCATATTTCCAAGTGTCTCACGACAGGTGCACATACCTGAATTATATATAGTGACTGATTGGTGTTCAGTTACAGGTTAAGTGTTTTACAATGTGTGCGGGAGTGTTTGCTAATGGCATGTGTGTTTTAACTATTGAATGGACGTGCTGACTGCAGAGTGTTTCATCATTGGCCAAAGTGTGTAACACATGCACAATGTGTCTAGTGTTTTGCACCGTGTGTTACAGAAGGGTTTACGGTGCCATGCCGACATTGTGTTTATTCATTTGGTGCCTGAGTGTACCAAATGCATGCAAATGTTACGGTTTCGACGCTTTGTTCACACCAGGCACGGCAAACTGGTTGTGTTGTCTCCAAATAGACCACAGACAGAATCTAAGCAGTTCTCCAGCTCAGTGCTCTGACACCAACAGCTGTTTGTTTTATCTTTGCAAAGATCAAACAGATCATTGGTTCTCAAACTATGGTACACCCGGTGCTCCCGTTAGTGGTAAGTAGAGGAATCTCTGAAATATAAGGTAGTATTCTGGTAGAATTATGGTTTTTGTGCGCCGTAGAGGATGGTCGCATGGACAATGGCTCTGCTCACTCTATGCAGGTTTTGGCTTATTACTGTTTTTTTAGTTTTTATTTCTGCACGTTCTGCACTGTCGCTCATACAGTATGATCGACTAGCACTTTTGGATATACGTAATTCACTGGATACAGACTTTTTTTCCACTTACCAGAGTGATTGCTGCAACTGGAATATCCCGCCGTCGTCGACTTGTTTACTCATTCGCAGGCAACGCAGGAGAAAGAAGAGAGGAAAGCGTGCGGGTGTTCTATGCAGATCACGAACGAGATACTGCAATCCACCGTTACTGAGCATTTTACTTGCAAATGTTCAATCACTTGACAATAAAATGGACGAACTTCGTGCTCGGATTATCTTCCAGCGAGACATTGCCAACTGCTGCGTGCTCGCTTTTACTGAAACGTGGCTAGATTCCACCATCCCGGACACGGCCATTACGCCAGCTGGTTTCTCCATCTTCCGGCAGGACAGAACCTCGGAATCAGGTAAACAAAGAGGCGGAGGGGTTTGCATTATGATTAACTCTCATTGGGGTTCGGATGCCGCAGTTATTTCAACACACTGCTCACCGGACCTGGAGCTACTAACTGTAAACATACGTCCCTTCTATCTCCCCCGGGAGATTACTTCTGCTATAATCACAGCAGTGTACATACCTCCGCAGGCAGAGGTGCTTGAGGGACTATACGGAATAATAAGGGGCCTAGAGGACGCTCATCCCAAGTCTGTTTTTATTGTTGTTGGAGAC
The DNA here is from genome assembly GCA_016801145.1 of Umbra pygmaea. NCBI lineage: Eukaryota > Metazoa > Chordata > Actinopteri > Esociformes > Umbridae > Umbra > Umbra pygmaea. The sequence goes on from JACXGM010029617.1 coordinate 13,383, forward strand.
TTTAACAGGACAAACATGAAAAAAAAACATATGCCTAAATTCCATCAGCATATTTCTTTTCACACTCGGGGCGATCAGACCCTAGACCACTGTTATTCAACGATCCGTAACAGCTTCAAACCCATCCCCCGCCCTGCCTTTGGAAAGGCAGATCACATCTCCATTCTTCTCCTCCCTACCTACAGACAACGTCTTAAACAGGAAAAAACGTTTTTTCGGTCAATTCAAAAATGGAGTGACCAATCCATTACTACTCTC
>JACXGM010029618.1:0-13600 GCA_016801145.1 Umbra pygmaea
TCCCCGTGTCTGTGTGGGTTTCCTCCGGGTGCTCCGGTTTCCCCCACCATCAAAAACATGCAGGTTAGGTTCTCCAGTCAGTGCCCCTGACGAAGGCACTGGCTTAAATCTGGAGTTGGTCCCCGGGCGCTGTATATGGCTGCCCACTGCTCCCTTGAGGGATGGGTTAAATGCAGAGAATGAATTTCGCTACATGTATGTGACAAATAAAGTACCTTTAAAATAGCCTACTTTCTTCTACGTATGGTAGACTTTGACACATCTACACCTCTACAGTCATCCACTACAGTGATCGTCCACAGTCTATCAGGTGTTTGGCATAATTGAGTTAATCTGTTGTTTTTTCTTGTTAATGATGAATCAAACTGTTGACTAGGGCATGCCCAACATTTTGCAATGTTCCTAACTGATGGGGGGACCATGTACAAAATGTGCTGTCATTTCTGAATTGTTCATCTGATATGTATGAATATTCCATCAAATTAAACATGTCAGTCTGCACTCATTGTGATTGTATCCTTTCAAACTCAAAGTGCTAGAGTACAGATCCAAAATAACAAAAAAAGGTCACTTTCCAATGAATTATGATGCTGCTCACTGTATATATATATACACACACACACCCCTACCTTGTGTACACTCCTAGGATTCTCCAGCCAGGAATAATACATCTCTTCCACATAATTAGAACTGGTCCCATTCAGGAAAGGCTCTGCTGACACTGATGCAGTGTAAGTCCTTATTGGCTCATGTGTCCTCAAAGCCCCACCCACTGCAAAATGTCTTGCCTCTGATTGGCTCTTGGCTCTCTGGTTGGCTGTGATGGGCCGTAGAATAGCAACTGTAGTCCTTAGTCGGTGCATGACAGTCAATTAGCAGTGGATTGTTACTCTTCTGCTTGACCAGGAAGTCGAACAATAACAACTGTGGTCGTCAGGGAACACCTGGATTCGGAGGACGTTCTCTTCTAGACTGTGATATGAGTTCAGTTTTATGTATACCTCCTAATGGTTAAGATTAGGAACCTGGAACTGTGGACTACAAGAAGGGTGTTCTGGTCCTCCTAATCCTCTATTCCTCCTCAGAGAAGTCCACGTGTAATCCTGAGGACATCAGTTGCTCGGGAGTTCTCCTGAGTTGAACTTGTGTTCAGAACTACTCCTGAGGGTGTCCTGTGTTCAGATGTACTTATTTCAGCAGTGGCTCCTCATCCTGCAAAGGGAGATATTACATAATCAGAGTGAAGTCTTAATTCCATGTTCCCACTGACGCTGCCTGTGTAGACATGGCTGCTAAAAAAGCCTTTAATTAGTCTCTGACCCCCGACATATATTCAAAACACATTCATGTACACACACACACACACACACACACACACACACACACACACACACACACACACACACACACACACACACAAACACACAAACACACACAATCTCATTGCAGCAAGTTTCATATCCAAAACTGTTCATATAGACAAGTATTATGTAAGGTTTCACACAGCGCATAGCTTTTCAGACCCGTATTGCTGAAACTATCAATTAAGTCAGCATTTATATTCAGAATGTATTCTGTTCGACATATATTAGATAAGAGAAATGCAGAGCCAGCTGTAGCTGCAGATACAGTTGATCTCGTCAGTCACGAAGACACGTGATATTCCATTGCGCTCCCTACGAGCATCCAGTGTTCAGCCCCACCATGCTGTAGTCTACACCTGGTTGGTCAAGTACAATTTATGGTTTTAGGTTTATTTAAATATGAACTAAAATATAAATACATTGCAATACCTACGAGTTCTATAACCTTACCTTATGCCGGACGCGCAAAAAACGCAAAAATAATTTATATTTATTATTTCATTAGAGATAGGAAACTGTACTTACTTTCCGCGATTTAGAACTATGGTTTTATCTATTTTTAACAGCTTTACTTACAGCTTTAGACGTTTTTCGAGACTATCCTCCCCATGTCCTATCTTTTAACTGACTGTCAGGCTCTCTGATGCACTATGCGTCACGCTGCTGATACGTCATCCTGTGAGAAGTGCCCGGTGCACACTTTCTGTCTGTTTTCTGTACAGTACACACAAGATAAGCTCTGGCCTCTCTTCTGACTACTGGAGAGTTAATTATTTGGCCAAATATACAATGGGCCTGTACCTAACTGTCAATAAAGTTAAAACAGAATGACTGCAAGTCGTGTGCTAAAAAACAATAAGCAAATAGGCTACTAAAGTAATAGTGTTTTAAAGTGTAATAACTCGGCATGGGCAGGCTCCTCCCACTGGACTCTGGCAGCCGATGACTGTTCCATTCCAGGTAATCTTATCATGACCTATTTCAATTATCAATATAACATGTTCAATCAATCGCTTGAATTGTCGAGTCATCGGAAATTACAAACCTATTCACCTTACACACACACGCAGAACACTGTTTTACCCCTCACATCGGACACACGGTGCATGCAAACACACACAAACACTTTCCCCAGTGATAGTGGTTAAAAAAAATGTTAGGGGAAAATGTATTCCTGGTTGAGAAATATTCTACCAATGAATAACTGAATTATTATCACCAACAGGGACACACACGCACACACACTGGTAGGCCTCGCGATAAGTTCCAGCCAAATGCCTTTCTACTCTCAACAGTGTGTCGTGTTTTGGTGTCAGGAATATAGTAGATCCAAACACAGGTGGTCTTTGCAATGACAGGAGTTGTCTTTATTGGTAACATATTGGTAACACCTCAACACAGGTCATTGTTTTGGAACACAAGGAATGGTCATTGGAAGAACAGAAGTCATCGTCAAAAGAAAAACCAAGATAAATATTGGATTTACATTTACAAACTGGTCATGTACAGTAGTTTACTCATTTTTACCATCCCAGTAACAACATATGTCCTCTTACTGTGAAATGCTTATTTACTTAGATTCCTTGGTGCAACTTGTAGTAGGATAAGAAAATAAAAAATAACTGACAGTGCAAAAAATGTAATCACCCCTCCTTAAAATAATTACACCAAACAATTAAAAACAGAACTGTTGCATCAAGGGTGAGGAGCTGCAAGGTAGATCGGTGCCATTTACACTGCGAGTGGAGGTAAATTAATTAACTGCCGGTAAGTATGTGGTAACTCTTCTGGACTAAAACTTGGGTCTATACTGGGGTCGTCTTAATGGAACCAGCGCAGGACAGAGACACCTGGTCGTATTGTTTCACCTATGGTCGTGTGAGATAACTTAAACCAGTCTTAGTGATGCTAACCTGAAGCTATTAGCTGGCCTGATTAGCACTGATCCTGTTACTAAGACGGCACAGGTTAACGACTGCTGGAAGACATGCAGAGCTTGGTCCTCCCTGTGTATGACTGAGACTTTGATAATACTGTCACCTCGTGTTTTTAGAAACAGCTGAGCGATGGGCCTTAACGAATATAACCCCTCTCCAATTCATTGATAATAGCAAGGACTGACCAAACATGAGCTGAAATTTAGAGCTTAAATGGTTGTTTTGGGGTATACAGTTGATTCACGAGCGCTTGATTAAAACAAGCTTTATTTTTCGGTTCTGATGAGGATGGCAGTAACAGGAACATCATGAGACTTATCTTAAGTTATATTCTTCTATAATCAATGGCTGTAGAAAACAAACAAACAAAAAACATAAATGTAGAAAATATATTTTTAGCTTAACGTGAATTCCGGGGCAGAACAAGACCTAACTTTTAATGCAGCATTGTAGAAAGAAGGTGCTGTGTTTCCCTCTAGTGTGTAATGCCAGACAGACAGCAAGGCAAGTCAACAGACAACTAAGTAACTACTGACACACTCGCCAGACACAGTAGACTGCATACTGTGGCAAATGGTAAGTCATCAGGACCAGGGCCTCATTTATAAGATGCTTTTAGTTCATATGTTACATTTTTGCAATAATATAATTGTATAAACATTTAGTACAATTATTGCAAAAATCAGTTTATACTGTATTTCTGCATTCATAAAGTTGTTCACACTAAGTAACATGTTTTTCATTTATAAATCACAAAGTTTCATGCAAAATCTATGTAAATTGCATATTTCTATCCCATGGTAAATGTGTTCTCCGTTTTATGTGATTTACAATCAGATTTGTACGTAGAAACATATTCTAAATGAGTCCCCTGGATCGCAGTCAACCATAGATACCAGATCTGCCATCAGACCAAAGCAATAACTATATGACACACTGATAGTGACCAATCAACGCACTTTGACTCAGTCGTAAAGCCTGTACTAAAGCATGTTACAATCCTCATCAAACATTCATCACTATTAACATCACCATCAGTGATTTGATCCTAAAAATGGCAGTATACTCTCAAGACAAAAATAGTTCGATGCACTTTACAAAGTTCAGAAAAAGACAGGAGTTACCAGCATTCAGTAAAAAACACACAACTAACAATAACACCAAATGTATGTCCATGTTTCAATTTCATGCAAATAAGTGCAGTATAGTCACAATTAATCTGTAGTTGCACATTATAGTGTTTAATAATTTCTCAATGTAAGGTTGCTTCCTTAGTGATTATTTGCAATGATCAATACGGATAAGTAGAAGAACACCAATATAGAACAGTACATGCTGTATCGCCTTCTCTTGCTGAAGTTCTGGGGGAAGCATACAGTTTTTTGGAAGGCTGTTTCCATCCTTCACAATAAAAGTCAAGCAGTAGGAAAAACACACAACTGCAATAATCCAGTGGGTTTGTTGTGCAACGTGTGGTCAGTTCATTACAGCAAGCAGGAAAGCAGCCTGTTCAACCATAATTCATACCGTACCATGCAAAACCACTGTTAGCTACGGAATTTGGATGTTTTTGCATAGTGAAAAAATGCTGAAAACCAAATTCTGTCCCAAAATGTGTAAACTGAAGTCATTTGGCATAGCTAATTGGGTTTCTGTTTGCGTACTGGTGGTATGAATCTGGCTTTAGTGGAAGAGCACAACTCAACAACTGTCACTGGGAATAATACTGATGAATTCATGCTTGTCTTTATGATGAGGAATAAATTACAATAAAGAGAAAGAACTAGAACAATAAAAATATTTTACAGCTTCAATATAACAACTTACTTGCAGCAATAATAATAATAACAACATCAACAACAATAGTATAGTAATAATAATAATACATTAACAACCTTAATGTAAATGATGGATTCTATTTGAATGTTTGCCTGTCAGAAGTGGGTCTATAGCTGTGAGCTAAACAACTGTAGCTTTCGGTAAGTAGGCATTCCTAATGGATGATATGTTTGGATTGGTACTTGCTGCTGCAGCTTGTGTTTGAGTATGTATGTGTGTGTTTGTTTGAGGGTGTGATTATGTCCTGGGGGGGGGGTTGAGGTCATGCGTTGTTGAGCTGCAGTAGCGTGCCCTGGCCAGTAGAGGAAGAGTGGGGAAGTTCCATCCTCTTACATCCTCTTCTTGCCTCACTCTCTCCCTCTACAATTATCTTTTTCTCGTTCCTTTGTAAGGCTCTCAGTCCTCCTGGGAAACAAGAAAACACACCAGATTTAAGTTGTAGGTAAACATGGAAGTAAATCTTGCATCATTTTGTCATTTTACTTCTGTGGCAATACGCTATATACATTACTATATGCGTCATGCCTTGAAAATTTTGCAAAGGAAACCTGCAGTTTTACATTAACAGCAGTTCTGTAAACTGGAACAAGAAAACACACCAGGTGTACATTAAATGCAGCTCTGCAAACTGGAACAAGAAAACACACCAAATTTACATTAACAGCAGCTCTGCAAACTAGAACAAGAAAACACACCAGGTTTACATTAACAGCAGCTCTGCAAACTAGAACAAGAAAACACACCAGGTTTACATTAACAGCAGCTCTGCAAACTAGAACAAGAAAACACACCCGGTTTACATTAACAGCAGCTCTGCAAACTGGAACACAAAACACACCAGGTTTACATTAACAGCAGCTCTGTAAACTGGAAAAAGAAATCCCACAAGGCTTACATTAACAGCAGTTTTGTAAACTGGAACAAGGAACACCAGGGCCCATATTCACAAAATATTTTAAGGCTAAAAGTGGCTCCTAATGTTGAGTATGCAAAGATTTAATAAAAAAAGAGCAAAGAATTTTATTTGTTCACAATTCAAAAGTCAGGTTACACTGACGATTAACCATCCCATTACATTTCTCTCTTTCACCTTTATACTCCAAATGATGTCACATAAACACAGGCATCCTGGCTCTTCCTGTTCTATTTTAAGAGGCTGACAATTTGCTGAACATAATATAGATATTAACATAAAAGTTTAGCCACGGTGTCACTGATTAAACATGTAGCAGAGAATTGAATATTAACGGGTCAGTATATACGTTTCATCTTTGTAGTCAGTATATATTTCCTGTCTCATGTTTATAGTCTGTATATAATTCTCTGTTTCATGTTTATAGTCAGTATATAATTCTCAGTTTCATGGTTAAACAGTGACACTACGGCTACATATTATTTTCAATATCTTTATTTCAATATGGCAACATCAAATATCTTGCTATGATTAATTCAGTGACACACCCATCCCCTATCGGCCAATCACTGGGGGCATAAGCTTGTTCATGGAACCTTGAATCATCCATAGCAACGGGGTCAAGTGGGCAACCACGCCCTGACTATTAGCGTAAGAGTTCTCAGAATTCTTCACTAAAAGTTGTTCTCAGCAGCTCTGTGAATAGGTTTGAGATGCAACTCTTAGCAAAAGATGTTTTGTGCTGTTTAGGAGTCTCTTTCCAGAGTTACTTTAACAGCAGCTCTGCAAACTGGAACAAGAAAACAGATTCAACATGTGTGTTAGCTTCTTTCCCCAGGTAGGTCCACCCCAATATGTTCTATTTCCTATAGAACAGGCTGAGTGCTTACACCGTGGTCGGGAAAGAAATTTAATTTGTTGATAGTGTTGAGGAATAATTCTACAAGAGCATCTTATAAAATAGTTTAAAGCAGTTTAGAATGTTATAAGTAGAAAGTGATCAATCTTGAACACTGAGCTGACTGTTATTGTAAGGCCTTAAGGCCAAAACATGGTCAACGTGGTCAGAGCATATGCAAGGTTCGAGTGTCATTTTTCATCATAAAACGGGGCGTGTTTTGCCACTACGCAGAACTCTGCTACACAGATTTGAGGCACCCAAAAAATGTAACTCAACGCAAGCTACGCGAGCATCAGTACATTACCTTGCTTTTCCTCAGGACAGAAAATGGTGAGTATGTTTTCCCGACACGGAAATTGTCTGAATACAACAATCCCGAAGTTACAAAGTAACATTTCAACCTTCTGAAATCGAACTATTAATCTTTTTTAGATATTTTTTTTATTGTTTTAAATAAACAACAATCAATTCTGTTTTCTGTCTGCTTCTTTATGCTTCTAAAGAAATAATTACTATAATTAATATAGTATAATTTCAATAATTACTATAATTAATATAGTATAATTATTGCCTGCTCTATAATAAAGAGTAGCCAAATAATAGATGGGGTGGATTTTAAATAAATATTTCATGGACCATAGCCTAAAGTTATAATGGAACCTTAATACAGGAAGACAATAAAAAGGAAACCAATGTGACCAATGTTCTGATTAAATGCTTTGACAAACACATTCTCTTTTTTGCCCATGTGTCTGCTCTGGTTCTTTTGAGCACTCTTGGCAAGTTTAAAAGAGAAACTCAAGAATATCAAAATCTCTGTAAGTAGACACACTTCTTTTGTATTTTAGTGATTTGTTGAAATGAACATGTTGATCTTAGATCACCTGCAAGCCAGATATAAACAACACAGCCGCATATTTTTTTTGTCAATACAGTCAAAATGCACAAAATCAGGAGGGACCAAGTTGACCCTCCAGTGGTTACAGCAGAAAAGGTTGAAGGTTCTGGAGTGGCCATCACATTCTCATGACCTTAATGTCATCGAGCCACTCTGGAAAATTCCAAATGTGCAGTTCATGAGAGATGACCCAAGACTTTGCATGACCTGGAGCCATTTAACCAAGACAAATGGGCAGCTATAACACCTGCAAGAATTCAGGGAGTCATAGACAACTATCACAAATTACTGCATGCTGTCATTGATGCTACGGGGGGCAATACATTGTATTGAGAACTGAGGGTATGCAGACTATTGAACAGGGGTCATTTCATTTTCATTTTCTTTGTTGCAATGTTATCTTTTAGGATTGTGCCATTCTGTTATGACCTAAAGTTGAATATGAATCCCATGACAAATAAAAACAAATTGTTTTGTCTGCTCACACTAAAAATTGTACATCTATTACCAATTCTCCAGGGGTATGCAAAACCTTTAGCACAACTGTTAATATATATGCGTCGTACCATTCAGGCTAGCAGGACAGGGTAACGTATGTGCTCCTGCAAGGAAGGAAATGTCAAGGGGGATATGATAAGAAGCAGATTCTAGAAGATGACCAAAGGTCTAGGGTGCCTACTGGCATGTGATCCAAGATCAAGGGACTGATGAAATAAGGGACAAGAGCCTGGAACAGGCTTCTGGCTTTCACCTGAAGTTGCTAGAAGTTCCTTATCTATGTTGTGATGCTCAGTCCCCAAGGCTATAAAAGCCAACTAATGTTGTTGATCTGGGCACTTTCTTTAAAATCTGTTACTGACCTGTGGTGAAGCCTGTCCCACACAAGGGAAGCGGAATAAAACAGAGAACAACCAACTGCTGCCTGATTCAAAGTTTTTTAACCCAGATGCTTTTCAAGCAAAATGCCCATCTTCTACAATAGGGAGGAACTCATTCAATTCCATGAATGAGACAATTCTATATTTGCTAACATACCTAAAGTCTCTGTGAATGTTCATGCCTGTGATTGCATCAGTGAATGTGTGGGTATTGTAATGTTCCACCTCACTGCTGCAAGAGTGCATTGTGGGTATTGTAGTGTACCAGATCATTGCTGCAGAGGGGCAGCCGGGGCTCCAGAGCAGTGGAAGTGAACGTTCTGCCACTTGCTCTCACGGCGATGCCACACCCTCGTCTCCTCTGATTGGCTTGATCGGGGGCGGCCTGTGCCGTCAACGAATTGTGTGAGGCGGATGTAAGCAATGCAGGCGGCGTCTTCGCCAATCAGGTGGACGTGCGGGTTGAGGATGGTGGTGTGGATTGGCTTGCTGTTCTTGGACAGGACTGGAAATAGAGAGTAAGAGAAATAGTTATTTATGGTTGTGTGGTGTAATGGTGGTGTTGTGATTGTCTTGAGGGTGTTTGGTAAGTGTGTAGTGGTAGTGTAATAGTTGTCGTACGGTTGTCAAAGTAGAAGCGGTGGAAGTCCATGCCTTCCACTAGGTTCCCCAGAGCCTCCGGCTCAAAAGACGTTAGACATGGGTCACAAATCTTCCTGTTGAAAACCACAAGACAAGATGGTGTTACAAAACAAAAATCACAGAATACAACTGACACAAGAGAGTCTTACAACACACAGAACCCTGTCTCAACACAAACACATTGACTGAAAACATGAAATCTGCTAAACGTACGTTATACTGACACAGCAACCAAAGGGGAACCTAAAGGGCAGGCTGGGAGCTGTAGATGTATGCTGAGGTTGGGAGTTGTAGTGCAACTGTATGTGGAGGTGTAGGCTGGAAGTTGTAGTGCTATGTGGAGGTGTAAGCTGGGAGTGTGTACTTACGCGTAGGCCTCGAAGTCTCCATTGTTGACAGCTTCAATCAGCTGCTCCGTGATCTTGATGATCTCCTGTTTTCGTACTGCAAGTGTCAGGGAAAATTAACATGTGCAACAAACTAAAGCACAAGCCTTGAGTCTGAACACAGATCCAGAACAAACACGCACATTAGCTTCTATGGCAATTCAAGTGGTAAAAATTTGCCACCAGACTACACCACAAAATACTGCAACAGACGGGATAAACACCAAATTGGTGACTGCAGATTAAAATATTTCTATAATCAGACTTCCAGCCACTAAACATCTGGGACCTGGAATGTGAACAAGACTCACAACAATTACAGGATGACCGAAGGTGTAGTTGATCGAATTCTAATGTTTTAAACAATGTATGTTTCTTATAATCACATTCCTCTTCATCATATAAGCTGCACTGCAATTCCGTTTTCACTAGTAAAAATACTTCACTCAGTTACTCACTGCTTATAGAATACAATCTGATCACTTATCCAAAGAATTACTTATGCGAACCAGCCTGTCTCCGGAACTTCACAACTAACCAGTGATAAATGAAATGAAAACAAATAAATGTTTAAACGAGTAAAAACGATACGATATTTGATGGATGATGATGTAAACTACCTCGCCAGCCACATAATGAAACTGTCACAATAAATTCACGAGTCTTGTTCAACCGCTTCAAACTTTTTTATTTTGAAATGTAAATATAAATTGGTTAATCCTAATAATGATAGGAATTGTTTAATAATTTTGAATTTAGATTACATGTATATCCATCATAAATAATTATATCTTTAGGAACAAGCCATTGTGAACGTTTTAAAGTGGGCTGTTAGAAATACTATTTGGTGAGGAATTAAAAACACAGCTGGTTGGAGTCAGTAACGCTAATATATGAAATGATACTGACATGTACCCAGCAAATGAATTATTTTCAAACCATTCCTCAATCAATATATTAACAAAACATATAAAAGAGCCATATGTGGTTTAAAGGTTTAGCATATTTCATTTACCAAAATTGTTTTTATTTTGTCATTCAGTCCAGTATCCCAAAATACAACTGTATGTCACTCAATATAATGAATTAAAATGAGTCAATACTTGATCGATTTTGTTACATGATCAGAACCTCATTGATCTTCCATTTTTACGACTGTTGCTAGTTTAACTCTACGAGTTAAGATGAATTCACACCAGACATGGTAAAAAATCCCCGTACGGCATCGTAATGCAGACACACGTGTACACTGCAATCAACATTGTAATCAATCTACCGCATCTACGAGATGGTGGGCAACATTGCATACAACTGTCTACCTCCAGCAAGTCAACTGACAGGAGCTGTTTTCAGTTTAGTATTCATTGACAATACGAAAACTATCTACTGAGCTGTCAAAGCTTGTCTTGCAATCTCACACACCTATAGATGAAAGCGACATATTAGCTCTTTCTCTGAGGTAAATCAACTTCCGGTTCTGGCACTGTACGGCAAAGCACCGCAAAAGTTGGATTATTTCAACTCTTGCTACACACCCGCCGCACCGCATCCACATTTTGCGGGTTCCGGTAGATTTTCTGCAGCAGTGCGCATTGCTTCCTATTGAAACGAATGGACTTCAGCCGCAATGCAACCAGTTTGCCGGACCTGGTGTGAATCCAGCTTTAGGCATGGTATCACGGCAACGTTTCTCACCTGAAGGCTGACTATTCAGGTTGGTAAATCCTTCATTTCTCTTTCACCTGTCTCTCTACTCTCATCCTGTCACCTTCATACATGTACACAGGTCAGCGGCGGTCGGTGGATCTTAATTGGGGAGGGCGGGTTCATGTTACGCTCGGCATCGGCGCAAATGGAACCGTGCGCAACGCACCAAACCCAGTGTGCGACACCGTTCCGTTTCCCCCAGTCCAGACAGTAATATGAGACCGCAACCTTAAATTAAGACCCACCGACCGCGGCTGGTACACCCAAACACACACACAAACTGCATGTTACACACACTCACACATACCCATAATGTAATCAGCCACTCAAGGGTCCATAGTTAAGCAGGGCCATGGAGAAAAGCTTCACCAGATATCGTTCACCTTACTACAGCCACTAGTAGGACCTCTCTCCTTCTCTCTACTGAAGCCAGTGTGAAGCATGTTGACCTCATCCTGCTATTTCTGGCCCTGGATAATCTCACTTCCCCCCTCTCTCTTCCTCTCTCTAATACTGCATGTCCTTCCCCTACACCTTCTCTCCCTCCTTTTATCCCTCCCTCACACCCTTGTGTCTGCATGTTTGACTCACATTTCACATCCTCGTCCTCAACAGTGGTGTTGCTGTCGGACGAATCCTGCAGACACGGAGAGACAAGTTATTGACAAGTAAACTGCGACACATACCCACACTCCCACACGCGCGCATGTTTGCGCACGAAGACACAGACACAGACACAGACACAGACACAGACACACACACACACACACACACACACACACACACACACACACACACACACACACACACACACACACACACACACACACACACACACACACACACACACTGTTATCACAAAGCACATACGGTACCATGGTTACATACCTAATTAACCACGACAGAACATTTTCCAGCCACATCCTCAACAACGGTTTAATTCACTGTCACACACATGCAGTGACTTAATACCTATCTGAACCACCAGATGGCAAAACATAACACACTCACACACCAGTTCCATTACTTCCACAAGGTGGCAGTATTCAACAACATATCGCCACATAATCGGTCTGAATGACTGCGGCATTCAGGCACCGCAGAACTGAAAATCACAAAAGACCTCAAAACCAAACAACAGGTCCTATCAGGACTCATGCTAGACACACATTCATACATACATATATATATATATATATATATATATATATATATATATATATACACACACACATGTGTGCACCCACGCATGTGTTATATTACTCTAACAGAACAGCCTGACGTGGACAGAGTGAAAGTAGATGAAGATGAGAAGAGTCCGGGCAGAAAAGGATGGAGGGATGGAAGAAGGATGTACCTTGTTCCTATCCACATGGATAACAGTAGTCTGAGCCTCCTAGAGAGAGGGAGAGAGAGAGAGAGGGAGAGAGAGAGAAAGAGGAGAGAGAGAGAGAGAGATGCCCGAGATGGAGAGATGGTGGTGTTAGAGGAGAAAGAGTGAAATGGCGGAAGAGAGTGAGAGAAAAAAAGACGAGTTATATTTAAGAACGAGAGGATTATAAAGGGAATAATGGAAGGAAATAAGCGGTTAAGAATTCCTCTGGTAAAGTCATAAAACCGAAGAGGCAGGTGTCACAAGAACCTAAAACAAACCCAAAGCCAACCAGCACTCAGAACAGACCAATCAGAACAAACCTGAGAGACACACACTTATACTCAGGACCACATAATGCTAGTTCAGAACCACATAATGCTAGTTCAGAACCACATAATGCTAGTTCAGGACCACATAATCCTTGTTCAGAACCACATAATCCTTGTTCAGGACCACATAATCCTTGTTCAGAACCACATAATGCTTGTTCAGAACCACATAATCCTAGTTCAGGACTACATCATGCTAGTTCAGGACCACATAATGCTAGCTCAGAACCATATAATGCTAGTTCAGGACCACATCATGCTAGTTCAGGACCACATAATCCTTGTTCAGAACCACATAATGCTAGTTCAGGACCACATAATCCTTGTTCAGAACCACATAATGCTTGTTCAGGACCACATAATGCTAGTTCAGAACCACATAATCCTAGTTCAGGACCACATCATGCTAGTTCAGGACCACATAATGCTAG
>JACXGM010029619.1:0-13599 GCA_016801145.1 Umbra pygmaea
AGGATGATAGATCCTAAACATCATCTTATTCCCTATATGAGTTGGTCTAAGGATGATAGATCCTAAACATCATCTTATTCCCTATATGAGTTGGTCTAAGGATGATAGATCCTAAACATCATCTTATTCCCTATATGAGTTGGTCTAAGGATGATAGATCCTAAACATCATCTTATCCCCTATATGAGTTGGTCTAAGGATGATAGATCCTAAACAGTATCTTATCCCCTATATGAGTTGGTCTAAGGATGATAGGTCCTAAACATAATCTTATTCACAATATGAGTTGGTCTAAGGATGATAGATCCTAAACATAATCTTATCCCCTATATGAGTTGGTCTAAGGATGATAGATCCTAAACATAATCTTATCCCCTATATGAGTTGGTCTAAGGATGATAGGTCCTAAACATAATCTTATCCCCTATATGAGTTGGTCTAAGGATGATAGGTCCTAAACATCATCTTATCCCCTATATGAGTTGGTCTAAGGATGATAGGTCCTAAACATAATCTTATCCACAATATGAGTTGGTCTGAGGATGATAGGTCCTAAACATAATCTTATACCCTATATGAGTCGCTCTAAGGATGATAGGTCCTAAACAGCACCCTGTATTTCCTTATTGAACAGAGAGAACAAGAAAGTAAAATGCTATTTGTGCTGCAGACCAAGCTTGTAGATGGCATATTGATTTAGATTCCCGATTGTGTAAAACTCCATTCCTTCTCTATTTAATTTTATTCCACATTCATCCCTTTCTACAATGAATAGACAGCCCACATCCCAAATACCAGACGTTTCCTTATACACCATCGGGCTCTAAATAGCGCACTATGAAGTGAATCTAGTGCTAAGGGCTCTGGTAGAAATGAGTGCACTATGAATGTAGTGTACCATGTGTGATGCAGGCAGTTTAATGTACGTCTTTACTTCAGTAGTTAGCTGTATTAGCTGAAGATTAAACATCTCTGTCACATCCGGCCCAGGGTGGGCTGGAATGAAGACATGAATTGAGAGATTGGACTCTTTATATATTTATAGGTCTTTCTGTTGATATGGTGTGTTTATATAATGCCAGCAATGCTTTGTTCTATTTTGTATATGGAGATCTGTATTCTTATATGTATATGGAGTGTGGCGCCATCCCTTGTTCACCTGGCGGTCTAGACAGGTATCAAAATATTCAGTAAGTGGATCATTAGGTGGATAAAATGCAGCCGGTATTCTTTGCACTCTCTATTTAAGCCCAGGTGAACAAGTGTTGTCGCGGTTCATTAATGAAGTTATATGTTGGATTTATCTTTCTTGGTTGCCTGAATAGTACTGAATATTTGTACAGACATTGTTAACATATCTACAATCGTGTCCACCCAACGTTATGGGTCGTAGAAGTATATGTGGTACAGTTGAGTCAGGCGCACGATATCGATAGTAGATGCATCCAAACCGCATAAAGAGTGTGGTACTTATATGTACCAGCCGCGGTCGGTGGATCTTAATTGGGGAGGACGGGCTCGTATTACGCTCAGGACCGGAGTGAATGGAATGGTGCGCAACGCACAAAACCCAGTGTGCAAAACAAAAAACACTGGGTTTTGTGCGTTGCGCACCATTCCATTCACTCCGGTCCCGAGCATAATACGAGCCTGTCCTCCCCAATTAAGATCCACTGACCTCGGCTGATATGTACATGTACTCCTGCCTTATATGCTTGCAATTAAGTCTCTCCTGCCTTATATGCTTGCAATTAAGTCTCTCCTGCCTTATATGCTTGCAACTAAGTCTCTCCTGCCTTATATGCTTGCAATTAAGTCTCTCCTGCCTTATATGCTTGCAATTAAGTCTCTCCTGCCTTATATGCTTGCAATTAAGTCTCTCCTGCCTTATATGCTTGCAATTCAGGTCTCTATAATCACCCTGATAGTTTCATCACAAATGTCTGTGTTCAAAATTAATACATCAATATGCCATTTATTTCATTCTCAAGGTACTGTTTTTTGTATTAAATTTGAAGGTTTCTGCAGATTTGGGGTTATTTCTCAGTTGAAGTCGGTTATATGTTGGTGTGTCAGTTTGTTTTTTTCAAGTTTGACAGACTTGACAATCAGACATTCAACAGCAAAATTACAAATGTAAAAAGGAATCTTCTGAGGAAACAAGTGGGTGGTTGGTTCTACTGAGTCTTCCTGACAGCAGTTCGACCTAATAGGTTTTATAATTAACTGGAAGGAAGCTGTGAGAAGAACAGCATAGACTACTTTGTGTTAGAGTTCCAAAGGACACATTATTACCTAGAGAGTGCCCAACGTTATGTTATGGCTCCGGTCAAAGTTAGTGCCTTACACAGGGAATAGGCTGTGATTTGGGACTCTGTGTCTTTTGGCTGAGAGACTATAGCGTGAGATGGAAGGTTGACATTTCTCAAATTGCATCTGATTGATCCTGTCAACCCCTCAGTGTGGCGGGCAGTGAAGAGGCTAACTCGCTCTTCCTCTAGCTCTCCTTGCTCTCCCTTTGATTGGTCCGAGCCTCTTGGTGTCTGCTGTCTGCATTCGTCCACACTGCTCCACTCTGCAAGAATTATAGTATTCAACCCACTGTCATCTTTTGTCCCCATGAAAACCTCCCTTCAGCTTGGACACGAAGGCCTCCGCTGTGTGTCAGAGAGAAGACAGTGTTTCCACATTTAGCCTTGACAGATGTAGGCCCCTAATGAGATCACCATGATGTAGGACAAGATTGTAAACTTGTGGGGTATGTGGAATGTTCCTAATAATTCACATACTCATCTATATTACCTGTTTCTGCTAAAAATCTATTTAGTCTTAGCAAACTTGCTCAAAATACTTATTTGTAGCATATTTAGACACTGTTATAATTTTAGTTGATTGAGATATTTTGCTATATTGTTAATCCCAAATCGCTGGGAGTAATTACTGTATCTCACGCCATTCGCTTATTGAGCAGCTCTCTTTCACCGAGCGCAGTGTTGAATTAGCACGAATGCTACAACAATGTTATATTGATCTGTCCCCCTTATGTGCTAGATTCAACTTTGTGAAGTAATGATTATTTGCTTGAAAATATTTTGTTTTTCAACAAGAAAACACAAAACTGGGGAAGCCCAATTGCTTTTGGTACAGTAAATAAACATTTAATCTGATAAATATCAGTTTCTAATTTCTCAGTTGGTTTAAATCTGAACCTTTTTAGCATCTCTGTCAAGGAGGAGGACAAGCCAGTGTAGAGTTATGGTGAGTGGGTGTGTTAAAGTTCTCAACAAATACAGACTTCTACAAACTTCACACATCAATAATTACAATTGTGCATTTATATATTATCCACATACCATCGTTAATGATATTTCAAGTTTCAAGTTGTATTTGTCACATGTACAGAAGATAGCAAATGTTATTGCATGTAGAATGTCAATCAGCTCAAACAATGAATTAAAACAGAACACAAAAGAAATGTGCAAAAAGACAAATATACACCATATCTTGAGCAGAAATAACAGCCTCTAGATGCTTCCTATAGCCTGTAATGAGTATCTGAAAAGGCTTCTTCCATGCTTCTTACCATCCATTGCCCTTGCCTCTCCGATATTTTATCTGGCCTGCCACTTCTGGTTCTAACAAGAACTGTGTCTGTGGTCTTCCATTTCCTCACTATGTTCCTCACAGTGGATCATGAGAGCTTAAATCTCTGCGCTAGCTTTTTGTAGCCTTCCCCTAAACCATAATGTTGAACAATCTTTGTTTTCAGGTAATTTGAGAGTTGTTTTGAGTCCCCCATACTGTCATTCTTCACAGGAGAGTCAAAGAGAACAACAACATGCAATTGGCCACCTTAAATACTTTTTCTCATGATTGGATGCAGCTGTCTATGAAGTTCAAGGCTTAATGAGCTCACCAAACCAATTGTGTGTTCCAATTAATCAGTGCTAGGTAGTTACAGGTATTCGAATCAACAAAATGACAAGGGTGCCCAAATTTATGCACCTGTCTGATTTTGTTTCGATGCCTATTGCACATTTTCTGTTAGTCTAATGAACCTCATTTCACTACTAAAGTATTACTGTGTTCTTTGATAGATTGAAATGGAATTGCTGATCCAAACACCCAATTATTTATAAATAAAAATCATGGAAATTGTCAGGGGTGCCTATACTTTTGTATACAACTGTAGCATAACAAGCATAATGTAAAATGCCCTTAATGATATACAGTTTATGTACCCTCTAATTATGGGCCGCCCTTTCCAAATAGTTTTTTTTATAAAAAGCTATATTTTAGGATGGTAAGTTGCAAGGATTTGTAAGAGCCAGAAGCAAAGACAATGGACTTTTTAGCCCCTGATACTCTGGTTACGGTTTGTAGATATGAAATAAGTGACAAAATGACTGAAAGAGAAATATATGGACCTGGATGGTATCATGCCCCAGGTCTTTTTAAATTTGAACAGAGCCAAAATACCACCATCCAGTTCGTTGAGCGATGAATACGTTAGGTCTAACGGTGATGTTGTTGGTTTTGTGTTTGATTACAATGCATCAAAAGTCAAGTTGTACAACTTGGCGAAAGGATTTAAATATTCAGATGAAATACCCGGTGTGGAGTACAATATCGGCGACTGGGATGTGTTTCGGACTGTTGTATGTTCAGCGGTGATGAAAATAAATCATGACTTCACCAAATATAACGCAGTGGATATCAAGTGGCGTGGTACATCACGTTCTTTAGAGCAAAAATACCATTATGTGTTTGTCCCGAGAAGGTGTGGAAATATGGGGTCACGTAGAACTCCATGTTGGTACAGAGAGCTTGATTGAGTGACCTAAACTCCCATTTTCAGGAAAATACGAGTTACAGTTATTGTCGATTTCAGATTGGTGTGAATTGGATGAAAGACTGTTTCATGCCATTGATGAGTTGTTCATTCGGAGTTGACAGTGGCGGAGCATTGTTAAAATAAGGAGATCTCTTATCCTCAAGCCCATCGAACCACAGGAGCCATCTCCTAAAAAAATTAAAGTCTGTTTAACACGCCCCCTCATCTTATACGGTAGGCGTTGCTCGACAATATAAGACACAACAGCTTAGCGATAGAATTTAGATCTGCAAACACCATTGCTTTTTACGAATCAGAGAAAACTTGTCAAGAATGGAACCTGAGTCAATGGGAAATTGACAGACCTACTAGTCCACCAACCTACTCAACCAGCACGCCAGGCTATACACGACCTGAAGAAAAGTAGTCTGAAGATGTTTTTGATGGTGGTCTCAGTACAGCTATTGTTGATACTATAAAAGCTTCAGTTGCAGCAATTTTAGACATTGTGCTTGATGGACATAAAACTGAAAACTGTAACAGGTGTTTGATAAATCACATTTGTCAGCTTCAACATATGTGCTTGTTT
This sequence comes from Umbra pygmaea, assembly GCA_016801145.1. NCBI lineage: Eukaryota > Metazoa > Chordata > Actinopteri > Esociformes > Umbridae > Umbra > Umbra pygmaea. The sequence goes on from JACXGM010029619.1 coordinate 5,424, forward strand.
CCAGAGCCATACAACTACTTCTACATCCATTTTAAAGACCTGAAGATTATGGACTAACCGATTCATACCCGCAGTGCTAAGAGCCCTGGAACTTGTAGGTTTTGTTGTAACAACACCCAGGGTCTGCGGTATTACCGAGGCCTTTTTAAATGAACTAAAACATGAAACTGTTGCTTCAGATAAGATTAAACAAGCCCGGCTAACATATGTCGAAGATATCGAAGAAAGACATGAAACGTTATATGATGTTGTGAGTTTCTGGCAGAACAAGTTGGAAGACCAGGAAAAATCTACAGCTTTCTGAACACTTTCTTTTAAACATTTATAAGTTGTGAAAGTGTCATCATGGGTAATTGTCTCTGTATTATGTTTGAGAGAATAAATCAATATTTTATTTTAAGGGATGTTACGGATCTGTTGTTGTATATTATCTAACGGAAAATCAATGATCTTCGTCTATACAAGTCCAATACTTTTGTGAATGCTGAATGTGTTAAAAAATGGATGAAATAATGCAACATGTACATCGTAATGTTGACTCTCTAGAATGGGAACAGTTGATTTCACAGATTATATCTGAAGAAATAGATATAGCTCTGCCTAAACTTTTAAATGCAATGTTTCAAAGCGACTTTACAGTTTATCATTTACTTTGTCTGTATACCTATGTTATTGATGTATGTGTTTTAAAATTACAGCGATATGAAACTGTAAATGCATTACAAGTATTAAATGTAGTACATTCTTTTGTTGTAGAGAAAACGGGTCTTAAGCTCGTCATGACGTTCTCTAAACTTGTGAAACCATAATAAATATATATATAATGATATATGTGTTTTGGGTCACATCTTTAAAGCTATCATATTGGTTAGGATGGCCGAGCAGTTGATGAAAAACATTTATTTTACTCCATCCAACCCAGGTTCTTTTGGTGGAAAAGAGCGGCTCCAGAGAGCTATAGTTGAATCTGGTAGCAAGTTAAGCAACAACCAAGTTAGCGAATGGTTGTCTGAGCAAGATGCATATACATTACATAAACCAGTACGTAAAAACTTTCCTAGGAATAGAGTCTTATCTACACATGCTTTATCGCAATTTCAAGCAGACTTATGTGACATGCAAGCATTGACTGATCAAAACGATGGAAACCAATACATTTTAAAGGTAATAGATATTTTCTCCAAACTATCCTATGTAAGAGTCCTAAAAAATAAGACTGGAGCTGCGGTGACCACAGCATTTTCATCTATTTTGTCAGAGAGTGGAATAACTAAAAAATCCATAGCGGAAAAGAGTTCTTTAACCATACATTTCAGAAACTGATGACAGACAACAAGATTATACATTTTGCTACAGGTTCAGATTTAAAAGCTTCAGTTGTGGAACGTTTCAACAGAACCTTAAAGGAAAGGATGTGGAGATATTTTACAGCCCATAACACACATAGATGTATTGATGTTGTTCAAGATTTAGTGAAAGGGTATAACAACAGTTACCACAAGAGTATACGTATGAAACCCTCCGAGGTGACACCTGAGAATACCTGTCAGGTTTTTAAAAATCTTTACGGTTTGTTTCCACTTCGCAAAAATAAGCTTTCTTTCAAATTCAAAACTGGCAACCTGGTGAGGATCTCAAAGTTGCGTAATGTGTTTGACAAAAAGTATGAACAGGGCTATAGTGATGAGCTATTTACAGTGACAGAATGTATACCTCGTATACCTCCTGTGTACAAGTTAAAAGATTATGACGGAGAATCTATCGAGGGTACTGTTTATGAAAAGGAACTTCAGAAGGTAAAGATTGGTAAAGACAAGACCTTTCATGTGGATCAGATTCTAAAATGAAAGAAACAAAATAGAAAAACATTGCTTTAGTTTGATGGAAAAACTGTCCCGAAAAGTTTAACAGTTGGGTTCTAGAGTCTGAGGTAGTGGATGCAACAGGATAAAACCGTAACACCTAAACACAAGTCAATCACACGTTGCACACCATGGAAGACAGCGGGCTTTTACCTGACGCTACCCAGCAATACATCTGCAGACATATATGAGCAAAATAAAAGTTCTGAATACATAACGAGTTTTGCTAAACCTATAGAGCTCCAAGGGAAATGGGAAGTAGGGCTTGCAGAGATCACATACCCACATAAATGGTCTAATATTCTTAGAAAAGATCTAGACTTTTTATGCAAAAGAGGACCTGATACACCCAAAGTGATCAGATTAAATTTTGGATACTATAAAACAATAGAAAATCTTGTATATGAGCTAGTCAAAGCAGTAAATAAATTGAACTATAAACTGGCTTTGACTTATGACCCTATTCAAAAACGAATAGTTGTCACAGGTTGGGAACAGGATCTGGCCCGCATGGCACAGGACACTTTGGCATAAACCTTGAAATTGTATCGCAATACCTTGTTCAGGATAAGGGATAATGTCTTCCCCTACCCTGCAGACATACATGCAGGTTTGTCTATACGGATATTATAGAATATCAAAGGGTAGGTGACAGTTTTGTACCACTCTTGCGAACAGTTCATATAGATGGAGCAGACGGTGAAATCATCACAATTGGTTACCCAAACCCCCACTACGTACCTCTAGCCAGAAATTATATTGAAAACATACAGATTGAGATCAAGACGTATCAGAATAAGTCTATAGTCTTCCTGTACGGTAAAGTGATTGTTAAACTACACTTTCAACCCTTGAAAGACGTATAAGAAATATGGTTATGATTCATAATCCACAACTGGATCCTTATCGTTATGTATCCTACTATGTCAACCAAGTTGGAAATGGGTTACCAGGCTATCATGGCTCACCAACCATGTATGGAGCAGGCATAGGTGGTATATTCCGTAATCTCTTTAGAATGGTACTACCATTTGTCAAGTCAGGATTCAACATAGCCAAACCTCATTTAAAAAACGGCTGCTAAAACATTGTAGATAAAGTGGTGTCTAATGTCATGACTATACGCAGTGGAGTGGATAATCAACAGGGATCAAGTGGCTTGATGATGCTATCACAACGACCGAAAAAGAGACCCCCTGGTCTACGCCCCCTACCCAAACATAAAAAGAGAAGGTTGCCAGTTAAAAGAAAGACAGTAAGATAAAACCGACATACGAGTAGGAGGTCTGCTGGAAAAAGTTTAGCAAGTATTTTCTAATGGTTCTTTTACATTGTATGACATCTGAAGCCTTAAAAATGGAGCTTGATCTTTTTTCGGCACCCATGACACAGTTTTCAATAGATCGGTCATGTTATATTGAAATAGCACCAATCTCAGCCCTAACAGACAATGGACAAACAGAATTTTTCATACCTGGGAATGGCGATCAATATCTTGATCTTAATAATAAGTTGATTTATCTAAATTTAAAAGTTACTAAGAAAGATGGAACGAATATTGCAGCGGATGCAAAGGTTGGACTCATTAATTACCCCGTGGCTACAATATATTCGCAAGTCGATGTAACTCTAGGTGATAGCTGAATCAGTCAAAGCAGCTCCACACACCCTTACAGGGCCATTATGGAATGTTTGATCAACTACTCTGAAGATACATTGAGCACACAATTCAGCGCCAGCCTGTTTAGCAAGGATACTGCTGGCGCTTCTATGAGATCTATAGATCCAACGGCAAATGTCAATAAAGGGCTGACAACAAGAGCTAGATACAGTGCAAACTCTCAAACTTTTCATGTGTTGAGTCCAATACACTCTGACAGATTCTTTCAAGAACGATTACTCATCAATGCTGTTGACTTGAGAGTCAAACTATCAAGGGCGAAAGATGAATTTTGTCTGATGGCTGTCGCAGATTGTGACTTTGCTTTAAAAATAACGGGTGCAGCTCTTTATGTGAAAAAAGTGACTGTTGCACCAGCCGTTAGGTTGGGTCATGCCCAGGCATTGATGAGAGGTAACGCTCTTTACCCCCTCCAAAGAATCACAATGACAACATTTACCATACCAGTGGGTAGTAGAAGCTGTATTCAAGATAATTTGTTTTTAGGCTCACTACCACGTTACTTAGTTATCGGTCTGGTTGATCATGCTGCAAGTACAGGTAGTTTTGATCAAAACCCGTTTTATTTCCAACATTTAAATTCAGAGTATGTAGCCCTCTGTCAGGACGGACGTCAAATACCTGCCAAGGCATTCAAACCCATTTTTGGACACGGAATATGTGTCAGGGAGTTTAATAATTTATATCTGGCAAAGGGTAGACATTTAAAAGACTTGCCTTTACCGATTGATAGACATGAATTTGCAAATGAATATACCTTGTATACATTCAATTTAATTCCTGATGAAGATACCACAGGAAATTTGTCACTAGTGTCCACAGGGAGTATTAGATTGGAAATGCGTTTCTGTGAACCTTTGGCCCATACAGTTACTATGATTGTTTATGCATGTTCTGATTCAATCTTGGAAGTGAACTCCCGAAGACAAGTGTTGGTTGATTATTATTAAGATGAACACTCAAGAATTTGAAGAGTTTCTGCAATGAATGTTTGGAAACAAGTTTTGCGGTGTTTGGGCCTGTGATGAATTACCTTCAGAAACATGGATCAACAAATCAAGTCAAACATTCATGTTCATCGTCAATACCTACCCTAAACACATGCCTGGTGAACACTGGATTGCTTTGACCATAGAATATGAAGGGGCTAGAAAAATTCCAACTTTTTTCGATTCTTATGGGTTCCCCCCAAACCTTTCTGAATTCCATACCTCCATTAAACAATTTTTGAACAGAAATGGAATAAAGCTATACTATAGCGTGAAACAAGTACAACATGACTTTTCAACAACCTGTGGACAACATTGTATATTCTATTTGTGCCAAAGAGCCCAAGGCCTCTCCTTTGAAAATGTTTTAGATCTATATCATGATGATTTAGCAAATAATGATAATATGGTAGATTGTTTTGTTAGAAAATATAAAAAATGTTTAAATGTATTAAGACCGTATAATCAGTGTGTCTGCTCAAGACAAATTTTTAAAGAATGCCATAAATGTTAATTAACCTTTTATTGGAAATACATTTTTTAGCAATATTAAAAGTCTAGCCATCTTGACTTATTAGACTTGGGAAAGGGGCCAGATGCCGCTACAATTGATGAATCTTCCATAAACAGTTGATTATCCAGTTCAAAGGGAGTGTCGAGAGGTCTGTTGGGCGTGCTCTATCCCTTTGGTTCCTTCATATTTTGAATCTTTTGATGTATCTTATAACTTGGTAAACCAGATAGTGGTATATTTAGTTCTCCCCATGGTTTAAAGAAAATGATACCAACCCAAAGGTCTCCTATCTTCAGATATCTTGTATGAGCCTGTTACATGTTTAACCAAATCCATTATGTGAGAACCTCTTACAAGCTTTCCGTTAAAGATGAATTCACCATTCTTATTCCAACCAGCCTGTCCTTTTGAATATTTTTTTTTTTCATATTGTAATTCATATTTTTTCTACTACGTACTGGAACATGTTCCATCATATCAGTCATAAACACATCTTCAGGAGGCATATTAACTTATTCAGGAATCTTGTTGCCATCTGGTTCTACAGCTTTTGGTAATGACAATGTTAATTGACCTGTCTTGTTTTCACCCTGTCAAAGTCAAATATCTTTGCAAAAGACTAGTATATTTCTTCACCTTATCATAAGGATTAAGACCTTTAGCATCCAATACATCTCTAATAGATATATCCAAATCATGCTCCGCAGTTTGACAAATATCTCCGGGAGGTTGTTGTTTAAGTTTATCCAACTGATGTTGATGCACCAAATTCAATTTATTAGACATTTCTTAACCACCACGTCTGGCTGCAATAAGGCTGGTGATGAAGGGTACTGCTACACTAAGCAGTGGTAGTAAGAATCCACCAGTTTGTTGTATCTTTTTCCTTTTCTTTACATGTGCATTTGTTGGCAATGAGTTTGATGGTTGTCTTTTGTCTCTTTAACTTTTGAAACTGCTTCTGGTTTAGTGGTATCCTGCCTTTGATGAGATTTATAGCAATCTCACAGAGAGTTAATATAAAATCTGAAGAACAGCGACCCAGGGCAGTCTTGCGTTGTTTACGGGTATCCACAACTAGGGCTTTCAAGAGAGGCAAGTTTCTTTTTAAACACTCAAACATGATTATTTTTTTCTTTCGCTATGTAAATGGCTGGCCATTCCCCTGGAAACAATCCTGTTCTGAGCCTTAAATGTTCTGGGGTGGTAGATTTAAAGTCAACGAGTAGATATGAAAAAGTTTTTTTTGTTGCATCTTCGTAACTCTGCATAAAATACCCCTTTCTCCCCGGGTACATTTTTTGAGCTAGCGTATTGACTTGAAGCTTGTCTCTAGGGTTTTTAAACAATACCAAGTAATTGGCATTTAGGCTAATGGTACGACTGTTTTTACCCTGATGAAAAACATTTTGTACCAAGTAAAGTACAGACAAGTTTCGATGATGTGGGTATGTGAAGGCTCTGGCAATTTCAGGATGTTCAGCATCGGCAAAAAGCATATTGTCCAATACCAACAGGTTGTTTTTGTCAGGGGGTAGCAGAACATCATCTGTATTTACAACATTGAGATTAAAACGTTTTCGTATTTCAATATTGCTGAACGTATCACGGTAAATAACTGATCCTGATCCGTGTTGATGAATTTTTGTTGTGGAATATATTATAGACACATTTGAACTGTGTGCAATGTCAATGTTTGGCGGTAATGCTAGAGGGATTGGTGTAGACACATTTGAGGTACTTGCACTTTTATTGTCTGTTGTAGAATGTGTTGTAGGCACATTTGTGTTTAGGGCAACTATATCTTTAATTACTCCTTGACAAACTGCTGGTAAAGATGCATGTGTCTCGGCTATGTGTTGTATTGTTGAACAGATTGTGTCTATTTGTGCGTAAACATCGTGATAGTCTATAGATGAATCTGGCTCCATTATCTTCTAAGTATGTGTTTGCTAATGAGTTTGGGTAGAGTTTGATTCCAGTAGGCTCTTTCCTGACTGTAATGTCGGCGTATCAGTGCATTGATTCATCTTTGTAATAGTATCTCTCGATTTCTTAGCCTCCTATGGAAATGTTTCAAAAAATTTTGATGTACACTTTGGCGTTCCTGATTAGAAACAGATGGCATTTCATTTGACACTATGTGTGTATTGTTAACCTGCTCTGCGGCTTCCAGCATTAGAAAGTCGTCATTATAATCAAAACGAGCCTGTTGATAGTTGCGAAAATCTTGGTCTTGATAGCTACTGCATGCTGCGGATATTGAAGATACTGTTGCTACATAATCACCATTGTTGAGATATTCTGAAATATATGAATTTAAAGAAAAGAAAAATTAAAACATTAAAAATAAAATATATAATAGATTTACTACATATAAAATCACTTACGGTTTTCAAAGTCTGCTTTGATAGCTACAAATCTTGGACTATTGTAAGAATCTGTTACAAAACAAATTACCATGGATAAACAATAGTAAATCAAAAAACGTATATCAAATGATTTTAAGATAAAAGAACTTACATCTCTCATATTCTGGAACAGCTAGTGAGCATGATGGGCTGTTTATGCTATCTATGCCTCTGTCTGGAGTTGGTGGTAGAACAGTCTGCTCAGCTCTGTGCGGGTCTGCTATAAAAGCTGTATTGAAAGCATCGGTGGTGCAGTACTGAAGAAGAAGGTCGTCAATTTGACTCCCCCCCAGAAACTCATTATCTGACAGCTCATTATCTTGAAGTAGCTGTTGTAGAATCTCGGCAGATAATGGTTCCACGACCCCTGAAAGGATATGTTTTAAATCGGAAACTACAGCTGTATACTAATTGTAATGTTAAATATAAAATTTCTGAAAAAAATAAGATTTACAAGGTTCTAGGACCTAAATACATTGCAGATATGCTCATTGAATATAAACCCAACAGACCACTCAGATCATCAGGATTACATCAGCTAGAGATACCAAGGATTCAGACAAAACGCGGAGAATCTACTTTTAGCTACTATGCCAGCCGCAGCTGGAACCAGCTCCCAGAGGAAATCAGATGTGCTCCAACAGTAGTCACCTTTAAATCCAGACTCAAAACACATCTGTTTAGCTACGCTTTTACTGAATGAACTCTGTGCTAAGTCC
>JACXGM010029620.1:0-13667 GCA_016801145.1 Umbra pygmaea
ACTGCTGCCATTGATGCAGCTATATTTGAACACACAGGAAAATGCGCTTGCTGGTTTAGACCTGCTTTTAAGAGGCGGTAAATTCCCCCCGCAGAATCGAGGCGCGCTCTTACAGGCAGTCTTTGTAAATACCACGGAATATATAATTAGGCGCAGTTTACCGTATCCTCCCACCTTTTTGCGTGGATCTCCCACTTTCTCCATGACCCTCCCACGAACGCATATTGAAAGCGCAACTTGTCTCTTGTCGCTCATGTGGCACGCAATCTGCGATTTTACCCAAGTGCGCCTGGTTAGTAAATAGCCCGCTTTGGTTACGTCCGTCTTTGCGACCAATTAGCGCCTGAAAACAGGCGCAAACGGCTTGATAAATCTAGCCCAGACTTTTCAGATCACTAGGATTACATCAGCTAGAGATACCAAGGATTCACTCAAAAAGCGGAGAATCTGCTTTTAGCTACTATGCCAGCCGCAGCTGGAACCAGCTCCCAGAAGAAATCAGATGTGCTCCAACAGTAGTTACCTTTAAATTCACACTCAAAACACATCTGTTTAGTTACGCATTTACTGAATGAACACTGTGCTAAGTCCAAACTGATTGCACTATATTTATATGGTTTGTCAGTCTCTTTTATTTCTTTAACTGTACTATTTTGCTAATAGTTTTTGAGAATGTATACAGCGGCACTTCATAGGAAATGTGGCTATTGTTCTGAGTTGTGACTTAAAGAGATACAAATGGCAGGTATGTACTGCATTGCACATGAAGAAATCCAAGCGCTGACCGATTTCAGGTTGACCGACAGACCAGTCTCTGCCTCTTCATTTCATGACTGACAAGCCAGTCTGTGTCTCTTGTTGTCATGACTGACAGACCAGCCTGTGCCTCTTGTTGTCATGACTGACAGACCAGTCTGTGTCTCTTGCTGTCATGACTGACAGACCAGGTTGTGCCTCAAGTTGCCATGACTGACAGACCAGTCTGTGCCTCATGTTGCCATGACTGACAGACCAGCCTTGTGCCTCTTGTTGTCATGACTGACAGACCAGTCTGATCCTCTTGTTGTCATGACTGACAGACCAGTCTGTGCCTCTTGGTGTCATGACTGACAGACCAGTCTGTGCCTCTTGGTGTCATGACTGACAGACCAGTCTGTGCCTCTTGGTGTCATGACTGACAGACCAGTCTGTGCCTCATGTTGCCATGACTGACAGACCAGTCTGTGCCTCATGTTGCCATGACTGACAGACCAGCCTGTGCCTCTTGTTGTCATGACTGACAGACCAGTCTGTGCCTCTTGTTGTCATTCTCTCTATTGAATGAACTTTGCCAGTTCCATCATGACTGATGCTTCCCTCCCTTGGCTCACATCAACCCAGGAGTCAACCTTCATCCATGCATGGCAGAATGTTTGAAAGATGCTTTTAGAATGTCCTAAAGGACTTGTTCAGACTGTGCGCCAACTTGGGTGAGAAAAATGATAGTGTTGGTGCCCAAGGGTTGCGAGGAGCGGAGGGAATAAATAGTTCACCCACCTTCACCCCTCCCTATTCCACTCCCGGGCAAGGAAATATTGGAGAGAAACGAGAGATGAAAATATAAAAGACCAGGTGTGGCAGCGTGAGCAGGATTCAACAGATTGCTGGGTGGGGTAGTGTCAACGCTACTCTGGAGAAATAACGCTACTCTGGTGGGGTAGTGTCAACGCTACTCTGGAGAAATAGAATGCGAAGATAAATGATGACATTACTGCTATCTCAATGGGTAGCGTTCAGTCAGGCGTTTTACACTGGGTCCAATGAATTTTAAGCTTGCCCATTAATCTCTCATTAGGATGACATCTCTAACGCGTTTTGAGAGGACAGTCTCTGTGCGTCTTTTCCATCCAGCTTTCTACATTTTTATTGACCTTGTCTGTTGGTAGAGGGAAAGCAGGAAGAAGCTGTAAAAGTAGATGGTGAAACAAACTGTCTACACCCTCACTATGGCAACACCCACATGACAACATGCCCTGCCCTGGTAGGTCAGAGAGCTAGCGACACAATAAGCTACTGCCTAACAAGACTTCTTGACAAATTCTTAACTATTCTTTCCCAAAATCTTATAAATAAATGATTGTGAGGAATAGTTTGCTATACAATAAGCAATAAGAATTTTAGGTGATGTGGAAGAAAAAAAACAATGGAAGTGGATTTCCGTTTCGGTTTATATTTGAATTTGGCCTAAAGTATTGTAAGGAGAGAGTCATGTCTATTGAGTAGCTAAACAGCAGGGTCAAAAATACTCTTAGTGAGACAGAAACATGAGCTGTTCAGGTCTACCTGTGGCCTGAGGGGAGGCAAGGCTACTAGATATTCAGACCGGAATACAAACAAAACACACACAGTTTGCATAGGAGAGGTGCCAACATCTTAGCACAAAGCAGTTAAAACTTCAATGTATTTATTAGAATGGGTGGGTGTCACCTCATATATCCCAAAGTCAACTGCATGCAACATTAACACTGTCATTTACAGAGAAAACATACAGACGTTTCCTTGATATTTAACTCACGGAAGCATCTAATGTGGTATATCCAGAGCTGTAAAAACAAGCCATAACAAAGTCTAGTAAAAGAAAGTAATTCTGTGGAAACGCTATTTAAGTTGTTGGATTTAGAATGTGATCCAGGCCTTGAGGCACATTTGTTTTGTGTGTACATGTGCACATATTTAAATGTGTTCCTATCGTTCATGCCTGCCAATATGGAATGGGCGTGTTGGCAAGAAAAACCTTTTTCATCTAAATTGGTCCTAGAGGCACTCTGCAAAACACTGGATAAGAACCAAAAGCCTGGTTAACATGAAATCCCTCAGCATCTTTTTTCCGTAGACATTTTCACAAAGTCACCTCCCTCTTTTATTCTCCTTTAAAATGTTTGTTATGCCAAGAGAGACTGCAGGAGGGAAAAGCTAGCTAGCTGACAGGTTGTTTGGAAACAGACTCATGTAATGTACACGGCCAATGGTCTATTGTGTTTCATCAACCTTGGCTCAGATAGCATTTCCTGCTCTTAAACATCCTTGTATCACATTGAGTAAAAGGTTAAAAAAAAGTTCTGGAAACAAGAAATCTGACATTTTCACTTTTTCAGACAATCTGACTGTCATGTAATAATATTATCTTTCTAAAGTTTTCCCTGTATTATAAAATGTCTAAGGGAACATATGCTAAAAGTGTTGTTGATGTGTCTAAATCCCGAAAAAGTAAATCTTGCATACTTAGACTGAAATTAATTTGATTAACAACATAGGAATATATTCCATGTATTTCAGTTCTATGGTACACACACTCTCCCAGTAAACCTACAGTACAATCTCAACATGATGGATGTAGTAAAATACTTCATTTCCTCTGTACAAGAATCCCTTTCTATTAGACTCTTAGCCATGAATGAAATCACACTTCAGGTTTTACATTCTAAACATTAAACGTTCCATAAATCAAAACAATAAGAAACCCTAGGTAATTACTCACATAGGCATCGGGGAAGGCCCTGTATTTGGGCACCAGATTCTTCTCAGGCTCTAGAATGAAGGGAGTTCCTCCAAAAACTGATCCTCCATGAATCGATCCTCCATGGACAGACCCTCCATAGATAGACCCGCTGGGCGAGGACCCTCCATGGACAGACCCTCCATGAATCGACCCTCCGTGGATTGAACCTCCAGGGGGAGAACCAATGTTGAACAGTGGTGAGTTCAGGCCTTCGCTACTGAAGCTCCTCTGGAGTCCCAGTCCAAGAGAGCCGACAGAGGCTATGGAACCCATTGAGCTATGACTTAGTTTTGATTGTGACTCATTAGCATTAGCAAAAGACTTGTAGATGTCCAGGGATGCCCTTGTTGGACTGAGGAGGTCTACTATGGTAGAAGAGAAATCAGGGAGGGAAGGGGGTCCGCTCATGCGCGAGTTAATGTCCGCGTTGCTTCCGGTCAAAGAGCCAGACATATGTATGCCGAAACGTTCGTAACGGGAAGGGTCGAGTCCTGTACCAACTCCAGATCCAAATCCGCTTCCAGGTCCACTAGCTATGCCTGTACCAGGTTCAGAGTTCATGCGGTCCTGGCTAGACCAGACTGGGCTATGGGCTTTGCCATTCTCCTGGGGCTGATCAATCAATCCAGAGCGGTAGCTGGAGAAAAGGATTGAGTTGTCCAGGCGCGAGGAGTTTGGAAGATGGTTGTTGTTCCCTCCATTTAGTAGGGATGATGGCACGCTCTCTGGGGACGATTCACTGCCCAAAGAGGACTTTCTTGCAAGGATGCTGCTCATAGCCGAGGCACGAAGCGGCAGGTTGAGGCCTACACGGTTGCCATTATGATCTCCGGCTTGGGGGTCTTGCAGTTGAGCCTGCTGAAGCTTCATTAGCTCCAGCGGTGGCCGCTTGTCTCTGGGGCTACCCCAGTTAAGCCCCAGGTCTGCAGGCAAACTGTACAAACTGTTGGGTTCCTCCAGTGGAGACCCAGGTGGAAACTCATGTGATTTGCTGTTGGTGGGGCTGGAACACGGGGCATCCTCTACAATGGGTGGCAGCGAGAAAATGGAAGGGTTGTTCATCCCTCGCAGGCTCCTCTGCCTCTGGGGTGGGTTAGAGTTCATGCTTTTAAGGGTGTCCACCAGAATCTCCATGTGGTAAGGTGAGCCCGGGTCAGAGGTCACGGGGGAGGAAGTGGGGGAGGTGTCCGGGGACAGCTCCACACGTGTGGCCTGGAACACTTCGGTTAAGGTGTCGTCGCTGCAGTCTCTGCTGTAGTCCGTGAAGTCTATAGCCTGCCCCGGCGAGGAGAAGCTTGAGACTGGGAGTGGCAGTGGGTCAGAGGCAAACTTAAAGCTTTCTGTTGCTCCCTCCTCCCTTGCCTGCTCTACCTCTCTCTCTCTCTGTCCTGCAGGTGCAGCGACTGGCTCCTCCTCCCACTCCCTCCTCCCCCTGTCTGCTCCTGTTCCCGGCTCGCTGCTCTCCCAGCTAAACTTAAAGTCGGACTTGTCACTCAGCCAGCGACCATTGCCGGGAGAACCAGACATCTCAGAGGAGAGAGAGGAAAGGCCTGGTTGGTACAGAGAGAGGGAGGGTGAGAGGGATGAGTTAGGTTCTGACGCTGTAGACTCTCTGGACTCATCTGACAGGGTGGCAAAGTGCAAGGAGTCCCCTTTAGGCTCCAAAATGGAGCGCACTCTGTCATACTGGTCCCCATATTTGTCTGTGGGTTTGACCAGACCTAGGTCAGCTTCTGTATTATGGGGCTTAGTACTAGTGTGCACACTGTGTTTCGTGCTGTTTTCACAGAGGTCTGTGGTGTTGTTGTTAGTGACCAATGACACTTTGTTGAAGCGCTGTTTGGATTCATGGACGGGAGAGGGTCTAATAATGAGGGTGGATTTGTATGACTTCATCATGCTGTCTGGTCCCGGATCAGATACTATCTTCTGAATTCTTGAACCAGAGTCCTCTGAGCTTTCTGAAGCTGTACTGAGAACAGCAGAAGCATCCAGATATCTAACAGAGAGGAGGGGAAATAGAATCAATAAATAATTGTAATGAGTTTATAGAATGTTTGTCAAAAAGTAGTGAATATCAAGACAATTAAAGCCAATTTTAAGTTAGTATTCAGAATAATTATGTGTTAATTGTTTTGACAAAGATATACTATACTTTTAGTTTATATTTTCTTTCAGACAGTTCGTCCTAATGTCTGTACACTCAAGGAAGAAAAAACACACAATTATTATGTATTGTGTCCACTGTCAATGTTAACAGATTCTTTCAGCACCTTAAGGCCTAAACATTGCAATAATGCTGTTTAACAAGAGATTAGATGTTGTTTTACAGAGAGTAGTTGAAGGATTAAGGTCACTACTGTATATCAACAGGTTTCAAGTGATGCCATGTCCAACCTTCTATTGCTTGTTTCACACTTTGATAAATAAATAACCTGGCGCTCAATCATCACCTTCGTTAACTAAAGCTGGGTACACACTAAAATATTTTTTAAATGTGAGAGACCACAAACATGACCTAGTGTGTCAAAGACAGCACACCACACACAAACAGGTTTTCAACCAAAGTCCCGACTGTGAACACAGAAAATCGTGCAAAATCTCTCGAGACTTCAGACTATATACAGTATATGCATTAGCATGGTGGACAATATGAAATCATCGCAAGAAATTGATAGTGTTTGGGATGATTTTCACAAAAAATTCACAGAAAAAAGGATAAAGGTTTGGGTGAAGTCATGGAGATGGCAAGAACATGGTCTGTACATGTTACAGAGTGAGCTGGAGGTGAGTAATCCTCACAATATCACACAGCTATGTTTAATTGTTGTTCTCAGGTCTCTCCTTGGAAAGGAGATCTTATTCTCTTTGAAATTACATTATTAAATAAGCTTTAAATAATTGTTTTTATACTCTGAGTTTCTTACAGTTCAGGACTATTTTATGTTATTAGAAAATGTTTGAAGATATGTTGGAATTACATACAACTGTTGATACCATAGCCTCAGCATAACAAATCAGTGAACCGTGAAAGAGTTTACATATAATTAGGGTACTTGTCTATAACTCCTTTGACTTCATTTGTATCGTTATTTTGACAGGTAGATGACAGAGTGGGTTTCATGGGGCTTCTTCTAATGAAAGCCGAGGAGTTTTGATATGCGTTTGTTATGCTTCCGTTCTCTCTCAGCTTGCTTTCTGATTGGAACTTGTTTTGTTTCACGTGATAATCTCCAGAGAGTATGTGGCTTTGTCCTCAAGGTTCCCCCCACACATCAGGATTTTTGATTGTAAATATCTTATTTATTTTTTATTTAACCTTTACTTAACATGGTGGGCAGGTTGAGAACAGTTTCTCATTTGAAATGGTGATCTGGTCAAGAAAAAGTGAAGAAGGTGCAAGATTACACAAAGTTATGCACGAGTTATACACAAATTACACATTAATTACACAAGGGAATAAAGATACAAACAAAATACATGTTACAGGACTAAAGAGTAAACGATGTAAGTATATGTACAATTAGTGCAACAGAAATTGTATTAGAGAGGTAGATCCAGTTGGTAAGTGAAGTGGCAAGGCAAAAACAGTGGAAGTAATTAACACTGAACATAACTTTGCAAGTAGATATAGTGCAAATGTCATACAACAAATAAGATACTGTGTAGAACAGTGCGAGCAAAGGTACCATGGGACAAAATAAGGCACTAGGGCAGAGGTAGAGTGCGTGTGAGATGGTGGGGGGGTCAGTATTGGCATTGAACAGGCAGAAGCTCTGATATTCGTGATTTAAAGGAGGTGAGGGAGATGGTGTTCACAAGTTTCAGAGTCGTTTGTAGTTCATTCCAGTTGCATGCTGCTGTGAACTGGAAGGAGTTTCGGCCAAAGGAGATATGGGCTTTAGGGTTCACTAGGGAGATGTACCTGCTTGAGCGCAGTTTACGACAGGGTAAGGCAATGGTGAGAAGAGAGTTTAGGTACTGAGGGGTTATGTGTAGAATTTACTTATATATGAGGTGATACCAGTGGGCCAGGCGTCAAGTATGTAGTGAGGGCCAGCCCACTAGTGCATCTAGGTCGCAGTGGTGAGTGTTAAATGGGGCTCTTGACACCAAGAGCATCCGTCGACCATCACTCATCTCTTGATGATCTCATCTCCTGCTCTGTAATGAAAGAGTTTGATGTTTCCAAACAATGGCACTGTTTTGTAATGACAGACATGCACTTTTCAAAAGAGGTTGTTGCATAAATACTCTGCTCTGCAGTATGATTAGAATGTCCTAGCATGTGTTTTAACCACCTAGATGTAATGAAATGTCTGCATGGATAGTGACAGATATGGTTATGTATGTGGTCCGCGTAGGGATCAAAACTATGTCACTGGTCATCAGACAGCTCTAAATTGTTTTTGTTGCTCTGAAAATGTGTTTTAATATTTTAGCGAGCTAACCAGAACACTAAGTTGGTTCACTGTATGTGATTTGACAATTGTTATTGCACCAAATTACATATACATTTAGCATAGAACGTAATCTTACAACTCCTCCATAGTTTAAAATGCTATTATGCTCTACTGCCTACACACCAGTGGGCCTTGGTAGCCTGCATTGTTTTTTCACCATCCCTGTCAACCAGCAGGTAGCTCCGCGTATCACCACACCTGCATTCTGGAGCAGACAGCAGGGCTTAGCTAGCTCAGGGATCCAGAAGGTTCCCAAGATGGCACGAATGGAACTATCGTTTTCAATTGGTGTCCTGCACTTATGATTTTGTCACACCCAAAAAAGTCCCAACAGAAAAGTGTAAATATGAGAAGTCATTCACAATGCTTTATTCTAATTCTAAGATAGGTAATATTTGGCATACCTAAGTTGTTACAGGAACTTGTGTTGGTGTGTTTGTTCCCAGATATATTGCAATGTGAAAAATAATTTTGAATATGCACTCTGATGTAGAACATACCATTGCAAAAACAACATAATGATGTACATCACTGGTAGCAAGTACAAACCTGTCGCTGATATTAGCTTTGTACTTGCTCACTGCATTAGCTATAAGCTAAATGGCTTTTAGCTAACATTACCCAGCTAGCTGGTGAGTAATTATAAATGTTTAGGGCAAAAAATTAAGGGAGCAAGACACCCACACACAATTAGGCCAAATATACAATGATAGAAAACATGTAGATTCACATCAAGAAAGAAAATGGAACTCAGTGTTTTTTTTCTTTTAGTAGGATATGTATTATTAAGCTATTTAGTATTATTGGATAACTGCTGAAATAAGATTGTTTTTCTGTGTGTGTGAGTGACATAGGGCATAATTGTGAGACGTTAGCAGCCCTGGAACTCAGGAAGCTGAGGAGAGCTGACATGTCTTGGGCACACCTTGATTATTCCAGCATGCAAAACACAGAAATGAAAACACTAAGGGAAAAAGGAGGCACTTTCATTGGCAAAGCGCACATTTGATGTTTGAATTAGAAGCCACTGACCAGGTAGAATGTGCAGAATGTCCACACCTGTTAAACCACAACTTTTCTGTTTTACATGCACATTCTTACTTTTTCAAATCGCGACTTAAAGATTATAATCTGGAGCTGTGTCCTTAGCTACTACATGCCAAGGCGCCTAACTACCTGAACATGAAGCATGCAGTCTGGGACCTTTGAGACAAAAAAGTTTTTTAAACCTCTGATTTGTGCTTGAAGGTGTAATATATTTTTATATATGTGCATAATCCATAAGTTTAATAACATTCATCCTCTGCCACACAATATCAAGGTTGAAAGTGAGTAGTTTTGATGAAGTTGTAAAATAAACTCCAGAGAGCACATCGAACACCTTTTAATGATCGTTTCTGATCAACCGAAACAATCATCTGTTTCAAAAGTAAACGGTAGCACAAACATACAGAAAAACCTACATTTAAATTCAAAATGATTGTATTATTTGTTGTTTTTATTTCTGGTCTGAAGGGTAAGCTGCAAAGCATTAAGGAATTATAATGAGAAAGAAATGTTTTAAACACTTACATTTTCTACTTGACTATTAAATTCAGGCAACACTCCAACAAGTAATACATTATATCCTATATCAAAACGTGTATTTTCAATGTACCTTTGGATGTTTTCATGTACCAACACTTATGAATTAGAACATCCCCCGCCATTGCCATTCTCAAATAAATTTGTCAAAGCTTATCACTCATTAATTTGTCTGTTTTTGAAATATCACTACACTCTGAGGAAATGCAAGCTGTTCATATGCCAATAGGCTTCTAGGCTTAAAGAAAATACCATTGGGGTGTTGTCCTGTTATATTGGAAATTAAAATCATTGGCAAACCTCAATATTGTTCAATACAGGCAATATAATATATATTTTTATTGACTGTGAAGTGAAGACTGCCCTCATGTGGTAAGAACCAATCATTGCACATTGTAATAAAATGTACAGGACTTAAGTATAGTAATTATGTAACATCCGTAAAACAAGGCTAGACAGAGTAGATTTTTTAAAAGGATTTATAAACAAACAAACGATGTGTCAGTGACATTACATACGCCCCAACATGACCCTATCAATGCCCTGCAGCAGGGCGGCTTTTGAAGGTGATAACTGAGCAACAGCTCTCTCTCGCAATGTCATCTGCAATTTAGGGTTGGGAAGAGAGGTTGAGTTAAAGTCAATGTGAGGCACCTTGTTGTAATCCCTGTGATCATTGTGTGTTGCTAACATTCCTCGCATTTTCTCCTGTTGTAGTGTTGCTTCTTGGGGAGGTTAAGAGAGTAACTGGTGCCCACTATGAAAGAAATCAACAACTTGTATTAAAACCTACAACCTCTAAACCATGTTACATGACTTTCCTCTTTAGTTGGTTCAAGAGCTTTCTCCAGTTTCTACCTGATCCACCAACATTGGCCATGTTATTACCTGCCTCGGAAAACATGAGAGTTAATCATTAGCCTTAGATATCACCTAGCGTTAGCATGCCTGTCCATCAAATCTCCAATAACATCAGCAGTGACAGAGGTTTTTTGTATCAGCTGGTTATCAAATGACTTTCTTCACACGACATGTTTGAGTGCAATGTTGCTGACTGAACCTGAGGCTAGTGAAGCCTTCTGTTTCCAAGGTGATGATGTGACAACATTTTTCTACTGTTTTATGAAGTGATCTTACTCATGACTGGGATTGATGATCACGAAACTGCTTTCCTAAATCTACTACAGTGCTACTTCAAACTGTTCAAAAATATGTGCGATTATAGATTGTTTTAATGTTTACCATGACATTTTAGTTTAATCACAACCAGCTGTATATTGTTCAGAGGAAATCAAGTGTGTAGTAATCAAGTGTGTAGTAATCAAGTGTGTAGTAATCAAGTGTGTAGTAATCAAGTGTGTGTAAGAATTAGTGCAGTTGCAAAAATAGGTCAACCCCAATTTGCCTTGGTAAAATTAAGTAGTTAAGTAAAATCTGCTAAGGTGATAATGTGGGTACCAAATTAACCAATCAAAGGAGAGATATTTTGGTCATGACTGTAATAAAGATGAGAAACTTGGTCATCTTAGTATTACCCATACAGGTGACTGCAAAATACACTACGCTAGGAAAGAAGAGGTTGCAGGGACATCAAGAAGAGGAGAGTGAACACATTATACTGTGTGCACAATTAATAGACAAGTTGTATTCTTGAGTATAACTTTTATTGTTGAATAACTATAGTGCTCTCGGTCAATCCAAAATGTAAATAAACCTCAAACCTGAATGGTTAAGACAATAGAATATCTGTCTGTGCACAATTGTTGGGCAACTAATAGTGTGCAGAATAATTATGTAACTAAATGAAAAGCAAAAAGTTTCCCATCTCATTTGTTGATTTTAATCTGTTAAAGTGAGAATAATAAACAAACAACTCAACATTTACAAATAAACATTCTGATATTTTAAAAACAAATCAGTACAACTGCTTGCAGAAAGTGTCTTCTAAAAACTGGCAGTAAATTTGGAAATTGAGTTTGAGTCCATGTTCAACCCGAAAAGGTCCAACTAGCTTATCATTTTCAATAATACCAGCCCATACCAGTACCCTACCTCCATCTTTTTATCTCAACACGTTTCTTGCGACCCTGTTGAAAATATATTTTTACAACAAAACGTTTGATGGTTCTGTGATCACGCCCTAATATCTTAGCAATTTCAAGAGTGCTGCATCCCTCTGAAAGACTTTTCTACAATTTTTGACTTTTCTGAGTTTCTTTTTTGACCCATTTTGCCTGAGGAAAAGAATTCTGCCTAATAATTATGCACACCTTGATACAGGGTCTCCTTAGCAACACCCTCCCTCATTACACATATACACATCACCTGATATGCTTACTGTAACTCCAATAAGTATTCCAGTTTATACAGCTTGGAGTTGCAACATATGTATAATAATGAGGATATGTTCAAAATACTGATGTGCCTAATAACTGTGCATACAGTGTAGTTTGGAGGAGGTTTGAAAACCATCTCAAAATTTGTTATGCCATCAGATGAATTTGAGGCAAATAATTTTGCCTCATGATGAAAACTCAACCTACAGTAGAGTTCCTAACACCACAAGAATAATAAATCAATATATCAGGTAAGTGCCAACACAAATATCTGGAGATTTACAGACCTCACTTCCTGCATCAGGTTACTGTGCATGGCTCAATAATAAGACAAACACTGAATCGAGACAAAGAAGCCTCTGTTGTCATTAAAGAACTGCTCGTCTAAACTTTACCAGAGAAAACCTGAATTAAGATAGGAAGTTTGGTTCTATTTTTGACAGCAAGCTTTTCTCTGAACCAACTTACAGAATTGGTAAGTATAAACCTGTCATGTTACATAAAAGACTCATTCTGAACAACATTGTACCGTGTATGTTACAAGCTTTCTGGAGAACAGAGCAAAAGTCTGTAAGATTGTAGCTACAAATTCAAACCTATCGTAACGTTCATTCTGATAGTGATGAACCAACTGTGTTGGATGTTTCACACTCCTTTATGGATATATCAGTCTGAAATAAGAAATGTCATCAGAAGTAATAATAATTTAGGATTGCATAATTTCCGGAAGCCTGAGTATTATACACGACCAGGAACCACACCCTAATAGATTCATATGTTAATAGATTATTTAAATTTTACTAGTTATATGTGGATGTGAATCTATTTTTTGTACATGTACAGTAAGTGACTCTCGTACACTGCCAATCCTCTGCTGTGAACATTGAATGACATCTGGATGACTAGGATGTGTGATGATTAAAGCTAAGATATACAAACAATCCTTATGGATGGATTTTGTGACATACATCAACCCTATTTTACAAAGCTTCCACTATCTGATAAATTAATGAAAGGTTAATTTAGCTTATTGAAAACTTCCTTTTGAAAACTTTTACAGTACTTGGAAGGTGTGAAAAAAAGGGATATGTCCACAATTTAATGGAATGCTGTCAATCTGGAAGACAATGGAAGATTTGCCTGCATTCCAATGAAGAAATGCCCGTTCTCTTTTAATTAGTATCACAGGTGTCTTCAATAACATCATGACTTATTCAGCCACTCTAAATGGAGAAGAGTATTCACTCTGCTGGTTTGTGTCACTGTATCACACTGAACATGGAGAAGAGAAGGAAAACCAAAGAGTTGTCTGAGGAGGCTAGAAAGTAATAGCAAAACATTTTCAAATTGAAGGCTACTGAGCACAGTTGCCAATATTATTAAGAGGTTTAAATCCAATTTGGCTGTAGCCAATATCCCTGGATGTGGCCGCAAGAGGAATACTAATCAAGAATGAAGAGACTGTTTGAATGGTGAAGAAAAAAGTATGGAAAATATCAAAACAGATCCAAGCAGATATTTATACTTAAAGTGCAACAGTTTCAAGTCTCAGGGCCTGATTTACTAACACCAGCGCAGTTTGCACTGCGTCTGTTTATGCGAGTTCGGTAATTGCGCACGCTATGCTTCCACATTTAGCGTGGTATTTATCAAACCCGATACCCATTACGCAATCAGCGCATACTCCGCCCTCCATTAGCGCGCCTCTAAAAGCGCAAACAATGGCCCCGTATCATGGATCTCCCT